>OX442357.1:17490568-17498068 GCA_949357725.1 Hyperoplus immaculatus
GAGCACCGACGCCGGGCAGCGAAACACAGACGCCAACAGCGACGCCACAGAGCGGACCGCCAGGCAGGGATAAATGATTAAAACAGTTTAAAAACAGTTAAAAACAGTTAAAATTGCATAGATTGCTTCTATCCGGCCCATGACAATCTATTTTCTCCCGAGGCGGTCAAAAGCAACCCGCGTCAAATGAATAAAAACATCGCAGTGCCCACCTACCAGTGCAACAATTACACAATCTGCACCCGATGCCCCATTTCCACCCCATCCAACGGTCCAGTCAGGCAATAGCACGGCGCCACTGCAGACGCCTGAGCACGCACCCCAACCACCCCCCCGGCCACCCCCAGCCCAGAGCACACCAATGACAGCGGCAGGCAGCGCCAGTGCCCCACCCCCAGCCCCGTCAGCTGACATGACCACCCAGCCAAGCCCCGGAGGCCGCCGCGACCGCCTGTCCGGAGGCAAGGCATGGTCCCACCCCCCAGCAGCGGTGCCCACGGTCAGATGCCAATTTGCCCCAGCCCGAGCGGCCAGGACAGCCCACCGGAACAGCCCAAGACCGGCACCTACCCCAGAGCAAACTCCCCCCCAGCAGAGGCCAGAGAACCGACCCCAGACAGGGTGACCCGCCACCGACCCCGCGCCAGCAGAGAGGTGGACGAGTGCTAACCAAAGGTTAATTCAAAGAGATAAGTCTTAAGTTTAGACTTGAACACCTCGATAGACTCAGATTGTCTGATCTCTATCGGGAGTGTGTTCCATAACGAAGGAGCTCGATACGAGAAAGCCCTGCTACCGGCAGCTTTCTTAACGCTGGGGACAGACAGGAACTCTGCAGTCGTAGACCGTAGTGCCCGTGATGGGGCATATCGCGCAACTACATCAGACAAATATGAAGGTGCAAGCCCATTTAATGCCTTATAGGTCAATAGCAGCACCTTAAAGTCGGATCTGACATGAACCGGAAGCCAGTGGAGCGACGCAAGAACGGGGGTGATGTGGTCGTATTTTCTAGTTCTGGTCAAAAGCCTCGCCGCAGCATTTTGTACCTTTTGTAAGCTTCGAGTACTTGCCCTGGGCAACCCAGACAGTAGTACATTACAATAGTAAAGCCGAGAAGATACGAAGGCGTGTATTAATATTTCCACATCAGCCATGGACAGACTGGATCGTATTTTTGATATATTCCGTAAGTGAAAAAACGCAGTTTTGGTAATCTCTTTGACGTGTTGATCAAAGGACAGGTTGGAGTCAAACTTAACACCAAGATTTCTTGCTGTTAAGCTTTGAGAGATAACGCAATTGTCGGAATTAATTGTCAGTTGCTCAAGCTGATTTCTAACGTGTGCGGGACCGATTAATAACAATTCAGTTTTTTTCTGAATTTAAGAGCAGAAAGTTTTGCGACATCCAGCTTTTAACAGCGGATAGGCAGGCCTCTAAATTAGCGATTTGAGTAACTTCATTAACTTTGACCGGGACATAGAGCTGAGTATCATCCGCATAGCAGTGAAAATTGACCCCGAAACTACGAATAATTTGACCAATCGGAGAAATATACAAAGAGAAAAGCAGAGGTCCAAGAACAGATCCTTGAGGTACTCCGTATTTTCACGTCAGTGAATTCAATGTCAATATCAAGATACAGGATGGGGTTAACACTATAGTGCGTAACTTTAGTATGAATTAATGTCTGTTACATTCAAGCCATCGCCAAATCAGTGTGCACAAAGATGATTAAGCCTATCGGCTCAACAAAACTCTGTATTTCTCATTTTGGCAGTTTTTACACTCTACTGCTAAGAAAAAACCTGGATATACAGCAGAAGGTATCAAATCCATGCACAATCACCAAAGGCTTATCTCATGTAGATGGGCCGACGGTGTTGTTGTAATAACTCGGAATTCCTCGTGGGGGCTACAGAAGTTACGCACCATAGCTTTAAGGTTAACCAGCATATGGTGTATCTGGAAATCAGAGCACAATACAACTCAAAAAAATGTCATAACGTAAATGTAAGCTTTATTTTTTACTACATAAGAAGTCTCAAATGGTATTATATGTTGGCTTCTGTTGCTCAGCCTTATACTGGCAATTAGCATGGACAGTTATTAGGCCACTTGCTGCTGAAATAGATTTGTGGACCGGACCTCAACAAAGCTTCAACAAAAACAAAAATAATTTTGATGTAATGCAAACCTACATGAGTACTGTATTACATGCATCTCAAATCTAGTAATAAAAAACAACAATGGTTGTGGTGCTGTAGCAGTAAGAGAGCCAGCGATTGTTTCCAGACAAGAATCGGGGATAAACTACTGCAGGAAAACAGCAGACTCAATAGACCATGCAGGCAAAGCAGCCACACAAAGCAGTAGTTTAGCATAGTGAAAGACTTGACTCACTTCTCTTTTGGTCAAAAACACTCTTGCTTACTATCACCGCCATCAAGGGGCACTCAAAATCCCAAACTGAAGATGTACTGTGGGGTGAGGCAGATTGAGGAGGAGCAGGGATACAGAAAATACCAATTACACATTCTAAACTGAGCTTCGTAGTGATCTGACTGGGCTCCTGAACGGATGTGAAGTAGATACAGTCAGGAGTCAGGACTTATTTCCCCACCATGCATATTGCATCGCACTTCACCGATATGACTGCAATGCATTCCCTTTGAGAGAACCATGCACCCTGTCCATAAAGCTTTAAGTGAGCTTTTCACACAAGTACAGTCAAGAGTCAAGACAGTGAGTAAAATGGGAATCAGCAGGTTTTTATTATTATTCTGCCGCAGCAGTGTTATAAAAAGTGGTCTGTGAAGGGAGCTATCATGGCGAAGGTTGCTGAGACACACCAAATATCACAAACATCCCCTGGTAAAATGACATGCACGCAACAAGCAAGGAACCTCTGAGAGGAGTAGGCTATGTGTTTGTACGTGTGTGACGTGGAAAGAGAGGGATATAGGCAGCAGTGAGGGACCAATCCAGAACAATCACTTGCTTGTGTGGTTCTTGTGTGTGTGTGTGTGTGTGTGTATGTGTGTGTGTGTGTGTGTGTGTGTGCATTTGCAACTATGGAGTTGCTTTTCCTGATATCAACAGAGGAAAAAAGAAAGAGAAAAAGAAATGATCAAAACAAACCAAAATAACCACAGTAAAGTCAGTAGTATTTCAAAGCAGATAAACAGACACTGCAGCTTGAATGTTACAGCCGGGTTCGGTTATTATCCATGTTCTTCCTTATTCCTATTTATTTTAATTTTGACAAGTGAAGGCCACCCATTTACCTTCCTTGATTTCAGTGGAATAACGAAAATTGTCAAGAAAAAATCTTTAATATCTAACCGAATTTGAGAGTTGTTTAGGCCTACCCACTGTGTGTGTGTGTGTGTGTTGCCCAGGCGTACTGTAGTGTGTGTGTGTGTGTGTGTGTGCTTGCTTGCATGCGTGCAGTAACAATAGCGGTGTTGAAATTAAAAGCGGAATTTACGGAGCATTTATTTAGCGTGACTGACGGCGTGCGTGCGTGTGTGTGTGTGTGTGTGTGTGTGTACAGAAACATTGGGACTTCAATGCCCACAATCCCCACAGACTTCTCGGCTCTCCTCCTCCTGAACTGCGGCCGCCCACACCTATTTAATGGCCGGGTCGGGCCGCGATTGGCACGATTACCACATGACATCAGGACCCAACGTGGGATACCCTTAGAACAATTGGTTAGAACGAAGCATGCTTTTGGCCTATCAGAATACCGCAACAGCCCTGAGACAGGGAAGAACTTTTAAGGTGGCACAGAAGTGTTGCAGATATAATTTCCCACAGTCTAAATTGAGATGTGTATGCATTAAACTTGAGTTTCCCTCGCTGTTAGAGCGTGTTGTTTATGTAGGAAAAAATTAAAGACACACACGGCTACTTAAACTCGGTTTGAATGTAAAGCCTACATCTCCGTAGCGACCACATTGTCTGGTTTTAAGGTTCAAATCGTGTAATAGAAATGGTGTTGCTCGGGTTTTTAATTTCTTCTTTTATCACCTAGCTTAAACGTGGTTTAGTTAATTTAGCAATGTCGGAAGTTAGACTAAAGTTGGGAAATTAACAATAGGCAAAGAAAGAACATTGCTTTGTTGCTTTACGCAAATAGGCCTATAGCGTTACACAACAGTTACAATAATTATTATGACCTTTTGTCACCAAAACAGAAGTTGCCGTTTTTTTTATTTAAGTAGAGCTAATTTTTTTTTAAATAAATATTTTAGTTGCCTGCAGTCTAGTGCGACTCGTGCCATATTTCTAGGTTAAGGTCTGATAGGCCAACTCAAGAAATTTAAGCATAAGTAGGTCTTCAGTAATTCTGTCGTTTGGAACTTAAGAGGAGTTTGTTGACCACTGAATGCTATGAGCTTAATAGTGATATAATATATAACTGGTAGGCTGCAATTTAGGTCTTTTTCAGGGCTGACACAGCTACACTATACCTGTTTCAGCAGTCAACTGTGCTCCCCTGTGTTTTGGATGTTGACTGTGAAGGCGCTGACTCCTCTGAATACCCTCAGCCTCTTCCAGTCCCTCAGCATCTCCAAGGCAGAGGTAAGTAGACTGCACTCTTTTCTGACTAATTGAAAGGTATAGGGCTGAAGGCTAATAAACATACCCTGATTTCATTTCACTTTACAGTTTATTAAAGTGTAACCTTAAACTTTACAAATCAAATCTGTCATCAAGTTGTGTTAATCTTGTTGCTGTAAATTTAAATATAAAATATACATGAAAACATCATTGATAGTCAGCGCAACATAACTGTGGACATGTTATCTCCTGAAGTGATGGGGTATATACCTGCACCCTTTGAACTTATGTAAAGTCTGTGTCTGTCTGTGTATTTGTATGCCTGCCCATCTGTCTTTCTGGAAGGAGTTGGGGGAATAATTACCTGCTTAATCCATTGTAGACAATTAGATACCGCTGATTAGTACAATGGGATTCTTGGGGAATGGTGGTGGCGGTGCAGGGAAGAGGAAGAGAGAGACGAAGTGCAATGAAGGAAAAGGAAGAATGTCGGACAGTCCTAAATGGGAGGGATTCATCCTCTGGGAAGCCTGCATTAAATACATTTCACATCAATATACCCACTGGACTGTAATGGTTTTTTTGAGCAAGTTGCTGTTAGCATTGTTGCCTCACAGCACAAAGGCCATGTGTTTGAATCTGGACATATTTTTGCCTTTTTCTTGAAAGTTGGCCCGTTCACCCCCTGTCAGTGAGGATATCCTTCCACAGGAGGTGCAGGTCAGGTAACTAGTTGTGTGAAGGGGGTTCTGGTGAACTGTTTCGTGGTCTATCTCTCGACCAGTGTGTGCTTCTCAGGATAACCGTTTTGGATGTGAATAATTTGGATGGATCGGTGTTTACAAGCGGAAATTTTCACAAGATTGTCGTCCTATTTTTTTCACACAATGTTTGCCAGCGGTTGGCTTCCGACTGCACACAGGATTTCCACTATGTTTCAAACTTTTGGAGTTTGAGACAACTGTGTCGATGCTGCAAGGCACAAGCTATGGAAGATTCATGGAAGGAGACGACAGGAGTTCCAAGACTGAGTAGAATCCTGACCAATGAGAGAATGCCCTGTGGGTTGTTATTATGTATTTATGTTTTAGTGAGGCACATTGATTGCATCGCCTTCAAAGCCGTCTTGAAGGCTTTCTAAGTAACTTTTGATACACAGTGACGTCAGTGGCCCCAAGTGCTTATTATAGGATAATGGGACATTTCATTTACTTTGTTTTCTAGGATTCATGTGCTAGTTTCTTTATATAATTAATAATAAGGTGAAATGAATAATGGCAAGAGGAATGGGTTCACACACAGGAACATTGTGTTTACTTCTTGTTTCACTCTGTATAATGTAGGTGGCTGACAGTAGAACAAATGGACAAGGGTCCTAAAGCAAGTCACTGTACTTTAACATAGGCTAATGTTAGCGATGTTAGACCACATAAAACCGAAGTGACAAAACCTCTGAAGTGTTTTCAATTGAACAAGGTTGTCTTTCATTACTTATGAATTCAAATTTGCATTTGTAGGGGAATGAATTTGCCATTACAAAGTAGTTGTTGTCTTGCTTCTAATTAAATATGCATATCTTAAGTTACGTAGAGTGTAAAGACAGTAAAATACAAATGAAACTGGTAGATGAGATATAATAAAAAGACAAAATAGTAAATGAAATAGAAAACTAAAATGAAGGCACAAGTCAGAACGATGAAGTAGAACTATGAGTAGATGATACACATATCATAATGATTTAATAAGGCTACCTTTATGTAAATCATAATTTATTATGAGTTACCGTAAAATGTTTTTTTGATCTATTATTGAATTAATATATTATCAGAAACCACTGAAGAAACGAGGACAACCTCTATGCTCCTCACCCACAAATGCATGTATGGGTTTCTGGAGACAGATTCTTACATCCTGATGGTGGAGTGATAGTATCGACCTGCTGAGTAGCAGTGGTAACCTCATGATGATACAGTACTCAATGAATTATTTTTACCTCTAAGTGTCAGCTCATATCAACTACATGTCAAGGACTGACCCTCTTATGTGCTTACCAGATGAACCCAAAATTACTCATCCAAGCCTTTCTCCTCGTTATATCCAGACATAGCTTCTTACTCAGAATAGCACAATAGTTACTCAACGACCAGAATAGATATTGATGGGATAAAAAAAAAGAAGCTAAAATTAGTCAAAGTGCAAATTGAAACAGACTTTGTGCGTTTAACATAAGCCAGCAGCATCATGTGTGCCTAAATGGATCTATAGTGTTTGTTAATAGACTGCATTGGAAAATAGGATGTCTGTGGGTGACCTTAATGGAGTCTTTTGGGCTGCCCCTCTCACTGGCTAAGCAGGTTGTTATCAAATGTAGTTTCTGTCTTCCTGGAAAACCTCCAAGGATGCCAAGCCAGAGTGTGTCCGACTTTACAGTGTCAGATTAATGGTTGTCTGATCAGTTGAACGGCAGAGCGGCCCTGGATAAACTCATTCTAAACACTGCCAAAAGACGTCTGCGCTGCACTGAACATAGAGAGGCTTTAAATACCAGCTCTTAGTTGGTCCAGGTCCGTTCTTGGCAGCCCTGTAAATAGTATGTGCACCGAAGCCAGCAGCAGTCAAAAGTAGACAAGCAAACATTTTTTATGTAGCTTGAGCTAGGCTGTTGCAGTGGTAATCCCCACGATATGCCACTTATTGAATTTGATGACATATTTGGCAGTTAAGTATAGACATTGCTGTGGTGTGTCTGCATCTCTGTTTTGCCAGATAGTACCACACAATACGTGGCTCCTTTACTTTAAAGCTCAACATCCTTGGTATTTAAAAAATAATTGTATTAAGCACACTTCATTGGTGACTGTTGATTTTTATTTTATTTTGCTGGCCAGTTCTGTGTTTTCCCCCCCAAAAACCACCTACTGTGGGGGC
>OX442357.1:17503068-17543068 GCA_949357725.1 Hyperoplus immaculatus
GACCTACATGGGCTGCATCCCCTTATACTGGACATTGATTGGTTTGTATCATGCGTGTGGAAATGGTTAGCAGTAATGTACAATATCTGTGTCTGTATCGAGCCCAAACCACAGCGATTTCTACCAGCATCCAATGCGGAAGTGACAAACATTGGAGCACCCTCCATGGTGGCCACTAGGGGGTTGGTACCAAAAGTGAACAATGTTTCGTTGACTCACTTGTTTAACAGGCCGTTTTCACAGTCTTACTAACCCTATTTACGAGCTGGTCAACAAAACCATTCTAGTCTGTATGTTTAGGTCATATCTCCATGACAACACTGAGTGGGGTGAAATTATTTTCTAGCAGGCTAGTTCTTATTCTTTTGGAGTTTAAAATGTTTGAATAATTAGGGCACAATCTCTTGAATGACAGCTATCCGCCCGTTGTCCCTCACTTCGCCTCGGAGGTATACGTCAGCTAGATGGGCATATCTCCCTCCCCCCGACGTCACATCCATGCCCTTTTTCGGCAAGAGGAGTGAGGCGGAGTAAAAATCTCACAAGATGGCGACAAACATAAGCCAGGAGAAATGGATGCAGTTGGAATAAATGAGGTCAGCCCGGATGCTACATCCATTGTATATACTATCTGGTCTGTATCTAATCTCTTACAAAGTTTTGCTGGATGGGTTAATACACAAATACACTTACTTAATGGACTTTCAAGTAACTAAACTTAGCTCTTGTGACTGAATTGGCTTAATGTATTCTAAGTTTAAGTCAGACACCATGGTAGGTATGGACGATATATGGAAAAATAATGTTTATAACGATAGAAATGTATGAAACAGCTTTATGGTGCATTTGCTGGCACATGTCTTCGACACAGTTTGCATTGCATGCTGCTCTGTTTTTTGTCAGATAGTAAGACGCCAAAATATCTACACCATTAAAGTTGAGAGGCCTTTCTCCTTGTCTATGATGGCTTCATCTTGCTTTGAGCTGATCACGGGCACTGTGCTTTCTCTTCAGTGTCGCTGTCAATTATGTCACTGGTATTATTATTCTACTCTAACTCCAAGTCCATCAGCCTCTCTTTATTCCTGTGACATGATTGGCCCTTCTTCTTCCCCTTCTTTTTCTGTTTAATGGCCGGTGGCAACTAGCAGTTAAGGTACATCAGACCCCCTGTCTACTGGTGTATGGGTGGTTTAAATCAAATATACTATTGAAGAAAATCATATCAAAATAATTATTGTTAAAGGTCTCTTGCCCAGTCTTACATCATGGTCTACTTCCAGTTAGCTACAGACAGCTGCTCCCCTCAGCCCCTCTGTGTGGCTCCGGAAAAATAAGGGAGGTTTCTTCAGTATGAATAGATAAATTGTACATCCAAGGCTTCGTGCAGTTTAATTTTTTTTTATCGTAGCAGACTTTGTTCTCTTCGATCTTCATTAGGAAAAGGTTAAAAGCGAGGGCTGATTAGCCAGGCGAGCGCTTCTGTAATTGGTTAAACTGGATTTTTGTGGCAAGCGTTATCAGAAGTATGTTTGTATATGTGTGTGTGGATAAGTGTGTTTTTGCAATGTGGGTTTTCTTTTTATGTGTCCATGTCTCTGAGGTGCTTTGTAGTCCTAAACATTTTTGTATGAACGATGTGCGTTGCCTGTCTTGTGGACTTGGATGTGTGTAAATGTGTGTGTGTGTGTGTGTGTGTTGGTTTGTACATCTATTTTGTGTGTTTTCTTTGCATTTGCTCGTTCTTGTGTGTGTGTGTGTGTGTGTGTGTGTGTGTATGTATACCATGAACATGTTTGTACAGTATTTGTCCTTGTGTTCCTGTAAAAGTGCTTGTTTGTGTGTATTTGCGTGTACGTTCAGATGTAAAAGTGTGTGTGTATGTTCGGATCTGGGACAGAAAGGGGAGAGGCTGGTGTTGGTTTGTGTGTGTGTGTTGGGGGGGTGCACTGTGTGCCAACAACAATAACAATAAATAATGTTCAAGTTCGACCTCGACTGCTGCTGTGAATGTACAAGGCCCTGATTGACTGCCACACCCCAGTGAGAGAGAGATAGAGTGAGAGAGAGGATTTACTGTGTGTTTTCATGGTTAAGAAAGATGTCTGTAACTGCTAGTGCTAGCCTGCAAACAGTAGATGCAAAACTCCCACTCAAATGCACACACATTCACATTTTCTTCAATTTGGCCCATGAATTTACACAAGTGCAAAAACACTTCACACCTCCTCTCAAACATACAGGTTTCTGTCTTACCCTTTGGCACGTTTACTTAAGAATCCAGAAAGGTTTGGCCATTGTGTTGGCCATACACTTAAAGCTATTGCGCTGTGTGTGTATGTGCGTACACTAGAAATTACTCACAGACGAAGAAGTCATGGTTGCTGTAGTCTAGAGGGTCAGGGTACTATAGTATAATTCCTTTTTTCATTGATATCAAAATTGAAAAAACGGAAAACTTCTGTTGGTTTCAAACCAATAGTACCCTGACCCTAGAGGATGAAGATCAGAGAGAGAGAGAGAGAGAGTTTAGTTGCTCAAGGTGTCGGCTGTTGTCCCTCACTTGCAACAGTAATATGCAACAAAACAAAACTATGGATGAATAATATAAATGAATGCACTTTCTTCTTTAGAAATGTATGTAATGACAAAAAAGCATCTGTTGGATTATTTTCAGGAGTATGTGTTGGGGGGCAAAGGGAAAGAATAACTGAAAAAGAAAGGAAACACAAATGTGCCAGTAAATGTGCAGTACAATTTTAAGTAACTGTTGGAAAATTGCTGCACCAAAAATGTGTGTGTGTGTGTGTGTGTGTGTGTGTGTGTGTGTGTGTGTGTGTGTGTGTGTGTGTGTGTTTGTTTGTTTGAGGGTGTTCTTCTCCTCTGGCCATGAGTAGGTTAACACTTTATTGTTTAAGGCCAAGTAAACAAACCAGTGCCAAATATGTGGCCGCAGAAATAACATTATGCTCCATTTATGAAGGCTATAAGAGTTTGTTTGTGTGTCTTAAAGTTTTATTTTGATATGTGTTACTGTGTGTGTGTGTGTGTGTGTGTGTGTGTTGTGTGTGCATAACATTTAACTGGTGTGTATGTGTTGTGCGCTTGACATTTCATTTGTTCATTTTGCAGTAAACCTTGCAGTGGCAGGACATGCTTAGCTCATAACTTTGTGTTGAATTGAACTATGTCAGACAGTTTATTTTCCCCAGCATTAGTGTTTGTAATGAAAGCCATGTACGGTAAACGGCACAGCAGATTGTTGTCACCTCCCACAGATTACACTGTCCCCTCCTTTCCTTTTGTCCTCGTCTTATTTACATTCAATTTCATTCTGCTTTTTCAAAGACAGCCGTATAAAAATGGCAAAAATTCAATTAACAACAATACAGCTGCAGTGAGCCGGCCCGCAAAACAAGGCAACCAAACCTTCATGTTCATCCTCAGCCACGAGATTGAGTCTGCTCCCTGATTTAAAAAACAAAAACAAAAAAAACAGGCCTTTTTCTATCCTGGAATCCTGTGTTCTGTGTTCTTCATTTTGTCATTAAAAGCAATGATCACAGCGAGGCTTGGATGGCGTCCAAGCACTCGTTTGGTTGCCAATCGTTCCCTGATTTGTAATCCACCGCTGGCTTAGTTGCTGACTGATGAGCTGCACCATTAACCAACTATCTTTCTTCTACATGACTGACTAGTTAACTGACTGGCTTGATGATTTTTTTTAATACAATTTTTTCTGTGTTTTTCACTTATTGATAGTCAAATACAGTGTTTGAAAGGGGGACAGAGAGTGTGGAAAGACATGCAGTAAACGGACGTAATTGAACCCTGCGTCAAGGACTTAGCCTCAATGGTACGCACTCTACTCGGTGAGCCACTGTAGTGCCTCAAACTGTCTGACTTTTGATGTATTGGCTGGTTGGTTAGCCGGATGACCTGAATGACTGAGTGTCGGCTCGTTGATTGCTCGTCAAACGGAATGACTGACAGGCTAGCTGACAGAAAGAGTGAGCGGGAAATAATCACTGATTCTCAGCAAAAAAAGGGTCCACAAACTCTAAGCATCTTTTGTCAGGAGTCTGGTAGTGTGGCTCTCACTAAGTTGTCACTAAGTCAAAACCTAGCGAGTTTCCTGCAGAAATAGAAAGAAGAAAATGTGAGGGCCTGGCGTAATAAAAAAAATGGCTGATATGTAAGTTACATTCCCCTTCTTCCCTGCAGCTCCTCTTCAATCTTCCATCCACTCACAGTCCAAACCAATGAGCTGTTGCTTATGTTCATTACGTCTCACTTCAGCAGACAGACACACACACACACACACACACACACACACACACACACACACACACACACACACACACACACACACACACACACACACACACACACACACACACACACACACACACACACACACACACACACACACACACACACACACACAGGGGGCTCTGACACTGCTCTGCCACACTTGGTATTTCTCATCTATTCATGTGCCTTTTTTCCTAAATACTTCACCAGCCGATTATTATTTAATGCGCTATCTGAATGTGTCTCTGCTTGTCTAGGAGACACCCAGGCAAAAAGAAAGAACAAAAGGGCTAAGGAGGGAAGTAAAGAACGGAAGGAGCGAAAAGGGAAGGAAGGAGGGAGGGAGGGAGGAATGAGACGGCACAGCAAGAGCCCAAGAAAGAGAAAATGTTTTGTTTGTGGGCGTTTCGTTCGAATGAATGCATCCATGCATAGGCATGCCTGCTTATAGACTTTGAATACTCATGTGTCGGTAAAGTGTGCCAGGGACTAAACAGATAGACGGAGAAGACAAGCTGACAGATAGAATCATTCCTCTCCCAAATCATTCCCAGTCCTGCATCTGTTTCACAGTTGCTGTCCCTCTCGAGCAGGCCATGCCAATGGTTTGAAAAAAACCCAGAAAACTTCCATGTGACAGTCAGTCAGACAGACAGATGGAACCAGGCTGACCCAATATTGAGGACAGAATTAAACATAACTGCTTATTGGGGCGAAGGGGCGCCTTCTTACGGTTATATTTAGACTAGGCTGGTTGTGTGTCGCTATATCCAAGCTGATAAATGTGATATTCATTTATCACACTATATACTAGGATTGATCACTCAGTAGGCAGGTTATAAGGTATATCTATAGCTTAAAGTAATAGGTGTTTATTGTAAATTTAGAGGATGTAGCTTGTGGTGTTGTTGAGCAGTGTTTCACTATAAAGAGGTGTTTCTGTTAGTCAGTCTACCCTCATAGATAGCAATGAGATGGACAAAATAATAGAAACATTGCCTCAAAAAACAATGCAGTTGATTTAAGGGCCCCCTAAAACAGCATCACCCAATACACTAACAACCGTGTGCACATGTGCTGATAATTCACATGACATTGTAGTACAGAAATGGTAGATATATGTGAGGTCTCACCATAATATACATTAGTTAGAAATAGACTATTTTGGTTTTTACTTGTAAAATGTCCCACTGGGTACATTTCTTGGTCACAGTACAATTAACAATGTTATATAGGGTATCCTCATCTAAAATGTTTAATTTTTTAATGTTACGCGTTATTGTTGGAACTAGTAGTCACACAAAAAGCCACACAAGATTCTGATGCAATTGGCTGATTTTTTTTCTATCTGATATGTAGTGTGGTTTTATGCTATCAGTTTGTAAGTGCTTGTTATCACATTACTGTCACTGCCATTTTATTGTCATGCAATCAAACCTGGGACAGACTGACAGGCAGTTGAACTCACATCAAATAGACACTGACAGACAGGTGATGGTTACAGCTAGTGGGTCCCACCTCCATCCTGTTATGTGAGAGCACAACGGGTTTCATCCACCACTCCACTCCTCTCCTCTCCTCCCTTCCCCTCATAGATAATCCCTCCTAATTCCCTGCTTGCCCGTGCCAGCTCGACCAAATTGTGATTGACTGCTGTCCCACATGGTGTCTGTGTGTGTGTGTGTGTGTGTGTGTGTGTTTGTGTCTTTGTTTGTGCACAACTGACCCTTCTCTCCCTTCTTCCCCCCTCCTCCACCTCCACCTCCACCTCCACCTCCTAGATTAACCGGATCAGTTTTGGGTTTCAGGATCCCCTATGCTGGCAGGCTCACACACCACACACACACACACACACACACACACACACACACACACACATACACACACACACATACAAACATACACACACACACGCGCACAGACACACACGAAGGCACATGAAAACAGCGGCTGTAAGCTTTTTTTTGGCCCTTCATGATGCGCTAGTGGACCCCTAACAGTCTGGGCTACCATCTGTCACAATACAGGAGAGACCAAACACACACACACACACACACACACACACACACACACACACACACACACACACACTTGGATAACAAATCTGTTCTAGTGTACATACGGCATGTCATGATAATGCCTCCATCTTTGTAAACACTACAGAAAGAGGCACAGGATAGCTCAGTTTCATCTGCTATGGTGTCCTCCTGCGAGGCCCTGACTCTCCTTCTATTACTAATAAGCATGAACTCATTTGATTCCAGCTTTCCGTACTTGTCTCTTTATCCTGACTGGCAGAGCTCAGCGCAGACAGTGAATATTTCTCCTTTTGCCTGAGGACATTTTACTAACTTCTTTTTTTTGTGTGTGTGTGTGTGTGTGTGTGTGTGTGTGTGGGTATTTTTTAATTTCCTTTAGAAGTTTTATTGCCCCAGGGTCCAGGAAACACACTGAAATAGGTGCAACTGGCAAATCTAAAGGAAGACAATTTGGTCGTTTTTTTTTGCCCAACAGACAAAACAAATTTAAACCTCTCATCAGTTCTCTACAGACAACGCCGTGTTGACACCCACGGTTGACACTCCCAGAACTCTTGCATAATCCAGACTATGGGCTTTGGTATATGACATAGTGCTGCTGATGTAACCCGCTGGCAGCCCTTTGTCTGTGTGCATACGCATGAGTCTATGTCCGTGTGTGCATGTGTTCATGGCAGCAGATGGTGGGAGCAGTATTCCCACAGACAGTACACAGGGTAGAGCGGCTAGGCTAGCACTGACAGCACGACTCTCTCTCTCTCTCTTTTCTTCGTCTACTACCCATCCCCTCAGTGTCAGACGGATGAATGGCTGGCTATCTCTCTCAGTCAGCAGCCACGGTGCTCCTTCATCATCTGTCCCTCTGCACGCTCTTTCATTCCTCTGTAAGGATGTCAGACCAGTCTATCACTCCCTCCCTCCCTCAGTCCATCCATCCCTCTGTCTGACTGATGAGTATCTTATCTCTCTTCTACCTTCTCTCCCCTCTCATCAATCCATCCCTCCAACGCTGCTCTCCCTCCCACCGTGGATACTTGTGTGTGTGAATCTGCATGTGCAGCGGTGTGAGGTTGTTTGTTTGTTTTTTTGTGTGTGTTTTTCAGTGTGCTCGTGGCCCTGCGGATGTGTGTTTGTGTGTATCTGCGTGTGCCGGATCACTATCCATCCCACTCTTGCCCCTCCCTGTGTGTGTGTGTTTGTGTGTATGTTTATGTGGTGTGAATCAAGGTCAGCGGGGATCTGTTGGCAGACACCCCCCCCCCCCCCCACACACACACACAGGGTTTGTGTGTGTTGTGCCCCATCCAGCCATCTACTGTATAGAGGTCCCTGCTATGTCTGGCTCAGCTCAGTTTAGCTCAGCTCAGCTCGGCTCTGTGGATTAATTACTGGGAAACCCACCGCGTCTCTGACCTCCACCGTCGGACTAATTGAAATCTAATTGAATTGCGCTTGTCTAGACTAATGAAGCCACTGAAACCACCAATCTTTTAGCCGTAGCTGCGGGCCGATAGCCACCCAACTGCACTCTAGCGACTGCGTTGTGTTGCCACTTTGAAAGGGTGGATGAGTAGATGGATGGCTGGGTATGTGAACAGAAGTGATGGGTTGATGGTTGTATTCATAGTTGGCTTACATTACCAAGTAAAAGATGCACTCACATTTTGTGAATTTAGGTTCCATATAATCAGAAGCATTATACCATTGTATAGCTAAGTACATTCATTCCAACCAAAACATACTGTATCTCCCCTTATTTGAGGAATGTCATCCTAGCTCCTGTAAAAGTTATTTGCTGTTCACCAGTTCCAAATGATTCTCGAAAGAAAACGTCATTTTAAGGATCGCAGTAGCCAAATTGATGTATGTCGGTAAATTTGAACTGGATCGAACATATGAGTTTGTTTGAAATTTCGGCTTGAACTTGAAAGGGATTCCGACGAGTTGTCCTTGTGTTTTCTCTAGCAGCGTCAGAGTGTGTGTGCAGAGGGAGATGGATACTAGGCGCGATTGTGTGAACCTCAGTGGTGCCATTGTAGCTGATCACTGAGGAGAAGTGGCAGAGACACCTGGCATCCTACATCCTCCCTGGGCCTACAGGGGGATTTCCCCACAGTGCAGGGGGAAAATCAGCCAATTCAAATTGGGAGAAGGATGCGGAAAAAATATGGTTTTGTCTTACATTAATATCTCCCCAGCGAATCCACAATATCAAAACAAAAAACAACGTACTGTGCCTTTTTTTTTTACTGTAGATTTTTCCCGACTACAAGCTAAGCCCCATTCTGCAACACAAAGAACGACAGCATCCCAAAAAACATCTACCCTGGCCTTTGTTTTTTAAAACTTTATTTTAAGGAGGAGGGCGGTTGTCGAAAGCAGTTTAGACGGTTGTTGTCTTTTTTTTGTTGTTGTTGAGACTTCTTTAGATTTTAGCAGGTGAGAGACTGTGCCGTGATTCTCTCTATATAAGTTATTCATTTGACGTTTCCTCCCCTCAGCTCTTTGTAGGCTGGAATACATTAGCAACCTGGCAGAGTGGAGAGGATGGTAATGTGGAAGAGGAGAGGAAGAAAGGATGGGGGCAGTGGAGGAAAGGAGGTAGAGTCATTAGAGGAGGTGGAGAACAGAGAGAGAGAGAGGACACAGCTTTATGATGTGTGGGAAGGGGAAGTGACCTTCCCTCTCACTTTCATCTTGGCTTTGTTCTCCCCTCGCCTTTCTCTCCCCCCCACCCCCTCCACACACACACAGAGACTCATATGAGTATGTGTTGCATATGATCCGTATGTGCATTGCGTATTCACGATGCATACAGTCTCTTTCCTTAAGCAGGAACTGCCCTACATGTGCACACACACACACCCAAATATCTGTTTTTCAACCATCCTTTCTCTCCTCTTTTTTCTGTGCAGGTTCCCTTGCAGCCTGGCCAGTCTTTCAAGTTCACAGTCCTGGAGACTCTGGACCGTATCAAGGAGGAATTCCAGTTCCTCCAGGCGCAGTACCACAGGTACACCAACACAGTATACCGAGAAATCTGCACACACATACACAAATGTCAGCATTTTTATTCATGAGTATACATTCACATCATGAATGTCAACGGTTAATTTGGTTCAATTCTTTCTTATCAAGAAGAACGGGAAGGAAGAATCAACTCCCACCCTTATTTATATTGTATATTCTCTCTACACTAATTCTAATAATTGTAAAAACAATGCATTGTAATTTAGTTCAGTGGCAGTGGGTGTGGAATTCTGGAATGTACAGTATGTTTATAAGCCAGTCAAGATAATATCACAGTGTGCTAGTGATGTCCTTTAATCTTTATCACTACACTAAGTGTGGAAAATATTGAAGATTATTACTGATAGACCAGAGTTTAGTATATTTAATACATTCTCAACCATTTCAAATGTTAACACTCTTCTCTAGCTCATCATCTTTGCCCATATCTACGCATTTACTTTTTTGTTACAGTCTGCTATAGTCTTTTACCTACATCCGTTTTCTCAGTGTTCCTCAAATGTCCCTTTTCACCTACTGTATTTTGTATTTTTAGTGCCGAGATTTCCAGTATCTCCCATGATGTTAGTAAAATGAAGCAAATATCGGGGGGCGCCTTTAGCTCAGTTGGTAAGGCGTCCCCCTCCCGGGCCGGGCCCAGCAGCAGACCCGGGTTCGATTCCCACCCGCGGTCGTTCTCTGCATGTCACTCCCCTCTCTGCCCCATTTCACCTCTGTCTCTCTGCACTATCAATAAAGCATAAAAATTCCCAAAAAATATCTTAAAAAAATAAAAATGAAAATTAAGCAAATATCTTCAGCTGTAGGTGACTGATGGTCACAGTATCATATGGCTGACCAGAAGTGGCCTTGGCTGAGAGAGATAAGCTATTGTGTAAAATCCATCTAGCCTCTTGCTCACACCTCTGTGGTCGGGCCAAACAGCCTTCTGTGACACAGCAACATCACTTCACAGCTCGTGACACCAGTGCCACACATATACACAAAGGCATATGCAGCTCAAAAATATCTATTGGTGTGCAATATAAACATTGACATGATTAGTGGCAATAACACTACACTGATAACCAGCCAATTACCAGCATGATGCTATAGCTTTTTTAATAATGAAGAAATTGAAATGACCTTATCTAAATATTGGCATGTTAAACTAGATGGCTGAAACAGTCTAGAACAGATACATATTCATAATGTACATTGCATTAGTTTAGTATTGTTTTCATTTTAGCCATTATTGACTAAATGAATTTGAAACGATAAACTTACATTTAGCAGGACGCACTGTGCTCAGCAGCAGAACCCTTCTCACACCAATGTACGTCTGACATGCATTACTAGACCCTATAACTCACTCACACACAAGGACGTGTGATGGGCAGCCCGGCCGTGTGGCTAAGAATATTTTTAAGGGTATCCTTACACAGCTTTGAACTATGTTTGACCTCTGCAATATCTAAATCCTGTGGAAATTATAATTCCTTTCAGTGGATGCAAATACACCATTTAATCTGTGTGTGTGTGTGTGTGTGTGTGTGTGTGTCCTTTTCTGTCCTTGTGCAGTCTGAAGCTGGAGTGTGAGAAACTGGCCAGCGAGAAGACAGAGATGCAGAGGCACTACATCATGGTGAGTCCAATCATGTCTTTACCAGAGCTGTACGGTGATTGATAAAGTCTGACTAGGCCACTCAGCAACTCTGAAAATAGTCCCATGATATAGGAATCACAATGAGAGGATGTGTACTCGTGCTTATGATAAAATGGATTAACATTGTTTCCAGTTCATGTCACTCAAGAGTAAGAGCTCTGATTGTCTCTCCACTTCTCTGTGGTTCTCCCTGTGTACCCCTCATTATTTCTCTCTCTCTCTCTCTCTCTCTCTCTCTCTCTCTGTCTCTCTCTCTCTCTCTCTCTCTCTCTCTCTCTCTATGAAAACCCACAAAAGGGTTATAATGAAATGACAACATAGCACATCCAGAGTTTTGATGACTTGCAAATTTGCATCATTGATATCTTTGATATGCGGTAATTATTGACTTGTATGTATCTTGCAGTGGTGTACAATCCTGAATATCTTTGATAGTGTGATACATTGGAACATTTCCAGTATTATGTTTTTTTTTAACTTGCTTGATCTCGCTCACCCATACATCTCTTTTAAAATTGGCTGCCTCAGACCCCTCTGTCTAGCTCAGTGTGTTTCTCAGTCTCTTCCTCCTCTCTCTCTGTTTTTCCCTGGTGCGCTAACAGCCTGAGCTCCCCTCTGTGTCGGTGTGTCTGCGCGACTAAAGGCTCACATGTATTGTAAGCCTTCGTCTGTGCTACAAAACCCGCACTGAGCCCACCAGAATACGATATGCACCATCTGCTAAGCTGCTCGCATTTCATAAACCTGGGAGAGCAGGCAGGATCAGGGCCGTAAGCTAGATAGACACACAGATGGATAGACAGAAAGAAAGACAGAGAGAGGGAGGGCGGGAGAGAGAGATAGAGAACCATACAGGCTCACAGATAGACCGGGTGTGAGAGAAAAGCAGGCAGGGACACAAACGAATGTCTATGAAGGCACACAGACACACACACACGGGTTGAAGATAAACAGAAAAAACAACACACACAAACACACAGCAGATACAGCATAGACACATTCATTCATTCTAGACACATATCCTTATTCTTGGGTTCTCATGATTTTTTTCCTCACGCCCCAAGCAACTCTTGCTTTATTCTAATAATCTTGTAATAACTGACATCGTTCTAAGTGCCTGTAATATCAAAACCTCTCTGAATATTTTCCTAGTTGGATGTAATACAGCGTTATAACAAATCCATACTGTTGCAAAGCCAAAAACGTGTGTACGTTTTGTTTAGGATCTTAAACTAACCAAACATGAACCCTCAAGTGATCCTTTAAAAAAACGGAAGCACTTGTCAAACTGCCACCATCTCATAAATATATCCTCACTATGCTTTTCAAAGTGGTAGTAAAGATGCAAGAAGAAACATGTGCACATAAATATGATACATTGCAGAACACACACACACACACACACACACACACACACACAAAGAAAAACCCTCTGCAAACTACAGACTTCTAAAAAACTCCCACTTCCCTAATGTCAGGCACTCCCTGTTTTTTAGCTGTGGTTTCACAAAATGACTGTGTAGAACCAACGGCTCGGACAAACATCAATCCTCTCCATTGCAAATCTTCCCCAACCCGCTCTTATACAGTAGGAGTGGTGGTGTCTTTTCTTAGACAGGGGCCGATGGATGACATTTTATTGAACTTTGTGCATATTAAATGTCACAGCCTTTGTGACCTCTCCTATCATTGCTAAACTTGCTTGAGAGTGACAGAGAGAACACAAGGACCTTCTGCTATATCTTTAAGTTCAACACCAGGCTTTGACAGTTGCCTATGGCAGGAGGTCAGGGAGCTGCAGATGCAAATGACATATCCATATAGGTTAGCATGGCAGATGGTTTGCACTCCAGGCTATAACTGGGGCTCAACCAGTATAGTGAATGACTCAAACAGTGCCATGCTACTTCATAGGCATGGCTCGGAAATGAGACCGAGGTAAAGAGGGAGAGAAATGAGAGGGAGGGTAGTGAAAGAGAAGCTCAAGGAAAGGATAGCGAGAGAGAGAGAGAGAGAGAGAGAGAGAGAAAAATGCTAAGTGTGAGACAGAAAAAAAATTGTGGAGCTGCTGAGGGAGAGAGGGATACAAAGGGAGTCAGAGATGAAGAGAATAAAAGAGGAGAGGGATGGAAGCTGGAGAAAGATACAGAGGGAAAGGGAAAGGGTGAAATAATGCTGAAAAGGAATGAGAGAGACAAAATGAGAGAGGGAGATACCAGGCGACAGAAAGATGAAGAGTGAAAAAAAAGATGCTGTGGACTGGAAAGAGAGAGAAAGAGGGAGAGACATAGTATGTAATACAGAGCGCAAGAGAACGAGATAGTGATGTGTTTGTGTGGGGGGGCGTGAAATGAAAAAAGAGAGATAGAGAGAGAGAGAAAAGAGAGAGAGAGGGTGCACGCACAGACACGTAAATAATGTGAAGCAACAACGGACTCGCTGTGCCCACAGAGGAGATAACCCAGAAGGCTATATTTAGCTTGTTAGGCTTGTCATCCACACTGAGGCCTGTTTCCACAGGCTGGGGCTCTGCTCACCACACTTGCACTGCTGCCGCCTTACTATTAATCAGTTTGAAGCTCAGTTAACACTAGGGTGAGGGGTTGGAAAGTAGAGGGATAGTTATAGAGGGTGATGCAGGGCGCATGTGGAATTTTAGTTTGTGAGTTGATTGGAAGGGCACTACTTACAAATATTGTTGTCCTATATTGTTGTAGTGGACTACGATCAGAAAATGCTTGTCCGTGTTACTCTGGAAGGCCATTATAAATGATGTATTTTGAGTTTGAGTTCCTAATTAGGTACTGAGCCAATGTTGTTGTTTATCTGATCAGCCATACTTATTATAACTTGCTTACTAATGAACCAATCCTGCTTGGAGCATGGATTTTTTCAGAGGCAAATAGCTGAAAATCTTATGAAGCCATGCTTCAAGTGGAAATGTTAGTTGCAGCTGTGTGAAAATCCTAAATATATACTTTGATACATTATACATTGTGACAGTACAGGCGGTGCTAGAATTGACATGAAAAACACTTAAACCAAGCAATTCTCTCATATTTAATCAACAGTAATTTTAAACAAATGTTGTATCGTATCTATTGTATATGTAGATATAGATACAGTATATTGATTGTATATAGATATGGATACATGCATTGTGTAAATATATAAAATATTAAAAATCATAGTAGGCCTATATCAAGTTGTATATATGTGTGAATTGTTGATATCAAATGTAGTATCGCCAATTGTATAGATAGATTGTATAGAGATTATAAGGAATACAGGCTAATAAATATTATTTTTTTAACTATAGAAAAGGGGTAGGATTAAATAAGTTTATACTTCTTCCTACTCCTTTTCAGGTATATCATATCAATATATGTATTTTTTATTTTTA
Organism: Hyperoplus immaculatus; assembly: GCA_949357725.1. Classification (NCBI taxonomy): domain Eukaryota; kingdom Metazoa; phylum Chordata; class Actinopteri; order Uranoscopiformes; family Ammodytidae; genus Hyperoplus; species Hyperoplus immaculatus. The sequence continues at coordinate 17,517,500 of OX442357.1, forward strand.
TTTTTTTTGTGAAGTAATTTAAACATTATTTTAGTTTATTGTATTTACATGTTTTTCATTTTGTTTTTGTAAGGTTTTGATATGTCTGAAATAAATTCAATTCAATTCAATTCAAATTCAATTGGTATCTTTGATTCAAAATATTAATCTTTCATTCTTTTAAATACTGTTTTTTCACATTAGCTAACTTTAAGCTAATGATACATTGTGGTAATAGACTTATAGAGATGAAAAACCCAGTCCCTTGTACATTTAACTACTTGAGAGGATGTGACATTAACAAACCAAAAGGCTGACGTAAAGCCAATTACTGCAGCGATATTGAATTAGCTGGAGCTGTACTTTTCTACCTGCTATCCTGTTTTAACAGAATGTGTTAGTTTCACTGTGCTTCTGGCTATGTCCTTATGGCATGGAACTTTTCAAAGTCAGGAAGTTTGTTTTTCCTCACATTTACCAGTGGAATTCTATAGCTGGTTGCATTTTACACATTTCATGCTTGGAGAGGTGATGCCATAACCCTCTTAAATTGCTCCTGTATGTGGAGTGTTTTTCAAGCAGTTATAGTGTTTTTGTACCTTTGGCAGACCCCCTCTATCTTTTTGGATGGAGTACATGATTTATCTTGGCTGCTCTACCAGACTGCCTAATTTCTTTGTATGTGTAGAGAGACATTGGCAACTTGTAACTTCAGCGGTAGCTGCAAACACACAAACATCAACCCGCTTTCATTCAGAGTGTCTGTGGGCGTCTTGCTTTTCTCCTCCTGTTGTATTTATAATTCATGGCTCTCAGATTTCACTGCTCTCCCAGAATTCCACTGTGTATTTTTAAATATGGTTGCATCGTAGCCCTGGCTAATCAGGGGCCGTAGACCTGTCCGTCACATGCTTACACAAAGTACAAGCAAGACTCCCGCCTAGAGAGTTATGTTCCCCCTGAGTTTGAACCTTGCAAATAGTAGATACACAAGCACTGTGGCTCAGTAGAATTTGAAAGGAGATGAGATGAAAAAGCAACATAAACCCCTACAAGTCAGATTTTAATTCAAAATGAACTTTGTGTTAATGTCTCCTTTCTTCCCCACACGCTAGATGAAGTGGACTGTTGAATACTTGTTGGCTGAAAAAGTAAAAACCTCCATGGTGTTCTTATGAATGAAGGCTGTACAATAATCTAATATGTTGTACTTCCTTATTTATTTCCCTATATGATTCAATTATTAAAAGACCACTTTTTTACTAGTTTTGACTTTTCTGCAGCCCTCCACTAATTCGAACTCTAACCACAAGACAAAACCCTTGTGGGGGAGTGGACTGCCCACAGCCTTTAATATCAAGTATAAGAAATACAATTCTACTGGAGTGTGACAACTCACAGTTGGGAATCACAATAGGTGGTCTCTCCATCACGGTGTGTGTTGTAACTGAGGTACAACATCGCTGCAGTGGTCTGACATTAATGAACAGCCTTGCTGCTGGAAACAGACAAAATATTGTTGCATCAAATTTCATCATACAAAATAATGACAGGATGAAACACGTGACCTTAAATTGCTGATCAGGTAGAAAGGTTTGTAATTTAAACTATTGTAACACATGAGAGAATACTGTATATATGTAGTGTGTATTTATGTATGTGTGTGTGTGTGTGTGTGTGTGTGTGTGTGTGTATATATATATATATATATATATATATATATATATATATATATATATATATATATATATAAGGGAGAACGGGGGAATCTGAGGCATCGGGTAATGTGAGCCACCCTCTGTATCTAGGCAACGGAAAACATTTCTGGTCATGTGAGATTTTTCATTTCATTTAACTTTTATTTATCCTCGAGAGACCAATTGAGGGGTGACCCTCATTTGACCCTCAATGACGTCGAGTTCAAAACAAATTCAAAGGAAAAACAACAATACATACAAAATATTCAATGCAAATACATCAAATACACAACAACAGGTGAAGAGAAAAAAACTATTGAAACATTTACACAGTGGTGAAGAGTGGCAGCAATTAAAATTAAATGGGTGAAAGTACAATATAGCCTAATTAAAACAGTTACAGGTAGAGTTTGGCAGATTTAAGATAGTTTGTTTAAATTGGTTAAAGGATATGAAGGTATTTAGTTTAATTTGTTGCTGTAAGTTGTTCCAGGAGTCGGGGGCACTGAAGCTAAAAGCTGTCTTTCCCAGCTCAGACCGGGCTTGTGGGACATAAAGCATAAGCATGTCAGTGGAGCGGGTCTGATAAAGCCCATCTGAAATTTGCAGCATTTCTGTTAAATAACGAGGAAGCTTCCCGGTCAAGGCTTTGTAAATAAAAATGTGCCAATGTGCGTCACGTCTCTCTTTAAGGGAGGACCACCCAACCTTTTCATATAAAAGACAATGGTGTGTGTCATAAGCATCTCCTGTGATGAACCTTAAAGCAGAGTGAAAAACAGAGTCCAGGAGTTTAAGACATGAATGTGATGCATGCCGGTAAACCACATCACCGTAATCAAGGACAGACATGAAAACTGCCTCAATAATCCTTTTCCTACTAAATAAAGGGAAGGTGGTTTTGTTCCTATAAAAATAGCCAATTTTTTGTCGTAGTCGACAAACAAGATTTTTTATATGAAAATTAAAAGTGAGTTTATCATCTAACCAGATGCCGAGATATGTGTACTCTGTGACTCTTTCAATTAAAAATCCATTCTTTGTAAAAATATTAAAATCATTAAAATTTGTAGTTCTTGCTCTGGAGAAACACATATATTTGGTTTTGTCTGTATTAAGAACAAGCCTGAGGTCCACTAGACAGTCCTGCAGGGTGTTAAAAGAACTTTGTAGGTTCTGAATAGATTGGTGCACCGAATCGGAAATGCAATACAGTACTGTGTCGTCAGCATATAGATGGGCGTGACAGTTTTTTAGCGATGAAACAATGTTATTTATATAAATTGTGAAAAGAACTGGACCTAAAATTGATATATTAATTTGATAAATTAAATTAATAAATTAAGATATATGTTTTCAAGCCCCTCTCATTTCCCCATGGCCCTGAAAGAGAGGTGCTGTGGTAAGCATGTTTTTTTTTACCAAAATAGGTATTTTGCATGTAAAAGTAAATTGTCTTGCTGTCAACTTAATCAACTGTTGTGCCAAAGCTAATGTATTCACGTAGAAAAACTTCTATCATTCGTGTTGATGAACTACCAACATATAAAAACCATGTGATGATATTAGCTAAAGATTAGCCTGAAATGCTAAGAGAGTTAGTTTTTTCTCAAATTGTGGTGGTGGGGGAAAGTGAGCCAAATGCTGTGGCGGAAAGTGAGCCACTGTCTCACTTTCCCCCACCATGAGGCACAAGTTAAGTTTAGTCTTAAACATATTTTAATGTAATATTACATGACATATGTTTTATTTTAATGTCATACACATTGTAGAAAAGCCATCATGCCAAGGAAATACACCAGGAAGACGACCTGGGACACCACACAGAAAGAGCACCTTCTCATCTTTCCCTGTAACCTTCAGGGCTGGAATGTAGAGTAGGTCTAGTTGTAGAGTATGGCTGATGTTATAATCCAGTTGGGTCTTCTCCTGTTCTGAGTCCCAGGCTGTTCTCGCTGGTTCTGATTTTCCTATGCTTTGACCCCCAGACACTAGCTGGCTCTAAGGGTCCTGTGTTCTGACCCCCAGACTGTGTTCTAATCTAACTGGTTCTATCTTTCATTTGAATCTTATTAAAACCTTTTGAATTATAATATGTTGTATTTGATTTTGTTCAGAGTTACTTTCAAGTGTTTAGAAAATTTGCTTTGCTTAATTGACCAAACCCCATCATTCTTTTACTAGTCCGACATTAGTTCTGGAATGTGTGGCTAGCTTTCAGGATTCTTACTGTTACAATATGTGTTGTAGTTTCAGAGTAGAAAAAGTAAGTGGGTCAGTTTACCCCACAGCTGGGGTAAAGTGAGCCACATGACAACTTTTTTTAAAACAATCATATTTTCACTGCCCTTTGTCTTGAAAATATTCTGCTAATGCCCATTTCTAGGAAACATCCTGAATTAATGGGAAATGTGTAAATTTCAGTGATAAATCATTTTAGCTCGCTTAGAAGGGAGCAAATGTAAAAAGTTGCTCAGATTACTCCGTTCTCCCCTATATATATCTATATATATATTCAATCTGTAAAGGATGTGGCCAAATTCAAAATTAGCATAAAAACAATGAATACATAAGTGTATAAACAATGAAGTGATTGATGAATAATCTTGAGACCAAACCATCCGGAAGGTATGTATGAAAAGCATTTTAGATGTGACTAAATACAGTAGACGGAAAAAATATGCATGAAGTTTAGGCTGTGTGCTTCATTTTCAAAAACTAAACTTCTTTACAGTAGCAATACAACAACAACTCAGACGTTAGTAGCCTGATGATTATGAATTAATTATCATTTAGTTTCACGTCAAATCCATTGTAAAAAAAAACACACAAAACAATCAAATTACATACTACAAGGTAGCTTTGGATTAGTGGGTTGTGAAGTAACATAATTGCTTACGCCAAATGCAGGTTTTGCAAACATTATATTACCAACATTCGTAACTAATGCATCAGGCTAACTTTGGTGACCATAACGTTAAACATTTTATTTTGAAGCTTGTATCAGGATTGTATCATGAGCTCAGTGTTTTTTAGTCATGCTGGCCATGTGGTCATTTGTTGGAACATTGTGAGTGTGTGTGTGTGTATGTATCTGTGTGCGGCATCCGTTCAGTACATCCCCTCAGGCAGGGATGAAGAGTGTGTGTGTGTGTGTGTGTGTTTGTGTGTGTGTGTGTGTGTGTGTGTGTGTGTGTGTGTGTGTGTGTGGATTAATGCGGTGCTCCCAGCCTCTTTACTCTGCTCCCAGCTCATCTGTCTGATTCAGGATGACACAGAAAAGGAGGGGAGGTGGGGTAATAAGGGAAGTGAAAAGAGAGAGAGAGAGATGGGGACATTGAGATAGAGAGAGAGAAAGACTCAACAAAATAGACAGAGATGAAAGAGGAATAGGAGAGAGAGAGGTAGAGAGAGAGGGCACAAGGGCATTGGCAGAAGAAGCAGAAAAAGGAGAAAAGAAAACAGAACAAGGACACTGGCTAAAAGAAAGGGAGATGAAACCCATCAAAGACAAAAAAGAGGTGCACTTTTGTGGATGAGTATGATAGCGCAAAAGGAGATGGAGGATGGGTTGAATAGACAAGAGGAGATGAAGAGAAAAGTCACGGATGGGGGAAAATGAAGGAGAAATGAGACTGATGTAAGATAGCAGGAAGAAAGAGGGAAGAATCTGAAGAGGGATTGCTCCTCTCCGAGCCAACCGTTGCTCTGCCATCCGATAGTGGGACTTTGGCCTGGGGATTTAAGCGGGGGCCAGATGCAGGGAAGGATTGAGTCTGTTTTAAGAGTCTTAAACCTGTCTGAACCGTCTGGAGCAAACAAGGACGGGAGAGTTTTGTAAAAGATGCACTCATCTCTCTTTGTTGCACTCACTGTACACATGTGTTTGTGGATGTAAAAATCCTTTCAAATTCAAGGTTGGTGCCATCCCCAGTTGTTGTTTCTCTCTCTCTCTCTCTCTCTGTCTCTCTGTGATGAAACCGGCTGCAAGAGAAGCTGCAGCGAGGCAGAATGTCTGTCGGACTGATTTAGTCGTCAGCCGTTGACAGGACACAATGGAGAAGTCAGAGCCTGCTAACCTAACCTCTGATGTGGGTTAGCGCAGAGTGGTAATAAATGTTTAAACAGCAGTGCTATGTGTGTGTGTGTGTGTGTGTGTGTGTGTGTGTGTGTGTGTGTGTGTGTGTGTGTGTGTGTGTGTGTGTATGTGTGTGTGTGTGGGTGGGCAGATGAAAGAGACAAGCTCACCCTAGAGACATGGATAAACAATGCTTTTGTTAGGGTTTTTACACACATCCACACCCCCACACACACACACAAATAATACATGCAGGAGTAAACACAAGCTGCTTGTGCATACATAGACACACATTTTGTATGAATATGGACACACTCCAGTATAGATTTACACACACACACACACACACACACACACACACACACACACACACACACACACACACACACACACACACACACACACACACACACAAATGTCCCATTTAGATAAATCACCTTGGATTAGACCCACTTCCTGAAGCTAATTTTTAAAGTCTGCCAGTGTTCTTTGCAGAATGCAAGGAAGAGATATCGAGAGAGAGAGAGAGAGAGAGAGAGAGAGAGAGAGAGAGTGGCACTCTTTCAACACCATGGGGGAGGGGGGAGGGAGGGGTAACGAAAGAGCAAACAGTCCCCGAAAAATGGAGGAGTGTAAAGAGGAGGGAAACACGATAGAAGGAAGAAGGAAAGAGAGATTGTGTGAGAGAACGACAGAGAGAGAGACCAGCTCATTGAGAGAAATGGAGGAATGCTTTTTGTCTGCTTTGACCACATGATGACAGTGCAGCGTGTATGTTATTAGCGGCAGATAGACATTAGATACGGGCTTTGTTCAGAAGAGTGCACGTTACAGTGTGATCAGATAAGCATGGTTGACACCGCAATGTTATCCTATCTAAAGTAAACCGCCTGCTGAACGGACATGAAGGGCCAAAAAGCAGGCAAACAGTGGAGTGAAGTTAATGGTAGCGACAAAAACAAACAAACAAACACACAAACATCGTTCTGTTTCCCTGCTCTCTGGGTGGGCAGTGCTTGGTCTCCTTGGTAAGCGACATCAGCCAGTTGGCTTAGTGCCCCTACTGCCAGGCTTAACACACACACACACACACACACACACACACACACACACACACACACACACACACACACACACACACACACACAAAATCTGCTGCACTCACATAGATACGCAACCCGAGTAGACAGATCTTACACAGACTGCTGAATGAGAACGCAGGGACCCAACAGAGGGATTATATAAGGCAGAACGGCGGGAATGGGATGTGAGTGGGGGGAGGGGGGGTATATTGGAGGTTGGGGGAGTGGGGGACTGCCTGCAAACAGAAAACACATACTGTACCGCTGCAATTTCACCACAGTGCAGTCATTACTTTAACGTAACTATGTCTTAGTACACCTGTATGGTATGCAAGTCTAACCCTACAACAGGCAACGTGCACTGGGAGATACATACTCTTTAACATCCTGTAGGGGGCTTGCTGGAAGGTTTTCACTAATCTAGTTAGCATTTATCAAAAGACTTGTCTGTTATTAGCATCTAGGTGACATGATTTGGTTCAAGTTATCTTTCATTGTTTAGTCAGCCTGATCAGAAATCAACATGGACGCCAGTGGTGAAGAGCCAGCTTCCCAGGGTGTAAGTAATCATATATTAGACATACTTATTTTTGTTAAAATAACAATCTAAATTCATATATTGAATTAGGACATTTGTCTTAACATGCTGATGAAGAAAAAAAAAATCCATCTGTGTTTGTGGGTTTTTTAGCAGAATTTGAAATGTATGTATCCCCGGAGATACGTTGCCTGCTTAGAGGGGGTAGAAATTTGGTCAATGTTCATTATTCTGAATTTTATTTAAAACTTGAAAGCATGTTGATAATGACTGCAGAACCATATATCATCATGAACAGTTGTGCGCATTACAACATTATTACTGTATTTCACTTTTAAAATGATCTTTCTATATTTATGTATACTTAGGGCAGTGCTGCCTGGAAGGCCCTATCCCTAACTGTTGGGGGAGGGGAGTGCCTTCCAGGCACAAAACACAAACTTAACTGCCCAGGGATGGCCAAAGCCACTGGCAGGGAAAGTAAGCTGCTGTTAATTAAATATATAATTTCCAGCTGGTGGCTGCTGGTCGTTGTAGGCGCACAGTGTAGCATCATGCCTGCATCGGCTTCAGAGGAGCCTCTGACGCACCTGTGGCAGCTGTTTGAAAGGATCAGGGTGCAGTGACTAATAGTCAATCCTGCTTAGTTACAGTTTGGCCTGTCATCCATTGCTTTCCTTGGGCACTGCTTTCCACAAAAGGAGCCATTAAACTGGTACACAAGTAGGACACCGTGCCAGGTTCATGCACACGGCACCATAAAGTCCCTACATTGCTGTTGGACGGCCTCCATTTCACTGCCTTCGTGGACCACAAGCCATATACTAAGCTGGTGGGTGTTACATTTGTCTGGCCCCGCCTCAGGAGTGATGTAAAGACCTGGGCTAGCTTCAGTTTGGCCTGTCAGCGTGTTCAAGGTACACATGATACCAAAGCCCCCTTGGCGCCGATTCTGATCTCAGAGAGGCATTTCGACCAGGTCAAAAAGGACCTGGTGGGCCCCCTGCCTTCCTCCCGTAGGTTCACTGACCTCCTCACCTTGGTGGACAGCACCACCAGGTAGCCGGAAGCCATTCCTCTGCATTCGCTGAGGTGGACTGGGCATTCCTCAGGTCATAGGTGGCCCGTTTTGGTATGCCGGCTGACCTCACCTTGTACAGAGGCCCACAGTTCACATCCGAGCTGCATGGCTAAAGGGTCGCAACTGGGTTGACTGCCTCCAGTGGTTGTTGGCCTGTTTGGCTCTCTGCCCCTAAGGAGGACCTGCAGTTTTCATCTGCTGAATTGGTTTACAGACAGCCACTGGTGGTCCCGGGAAAGTTCCTTCAGGACGCTGCGGTTCTGTGGATGGGCGCGTCACATTGGACTTTTGCCCTGGGCAACTCCAGCCCCTTCACTCAGGTCCCCCTGAAGACTCCCCTATGATGGGCCCTTCTGTGTCCTGGAGGCGGGAACCAAGAACTTTGTGGTGGACATGGGGGATAAGCTAGAGCGGGTCACTATGGACCGTCTCAAGCCTGCCCATCTGGATGTGGCTGATCCAGTTTGATGAAACTAGATTGGTAAAATTGAATAAAATGTACTTAAAAAGTAGTATTTGTAATTTAAATGGACAAGATAAACAACAATTTATCATTTCTGTTCATCAAATTAAAAATTTATATTTTTACCATTTCGGCTTTTTTTATACCTTAATAGGGCAACGTATCCTGGGAGATACAACTCGTAAAACCCAAAATATACAAAGTATAAAAAAATTTGATGTGGAAATATTTTTCTTTGGTCTTGAAGAGATGAGTGATAACATGAAAATATTTTTAGAAACTCATTTTCCACTGTTGCCTATTTAAGGGCTAATTGATACAAACAATATAATATACAATTTTTTATTTATTTTTTCCTCATGAGGTCTATGGAGCTGGACTGTATACTTGAATAGGCTTGTAACGTATTTAAATATAAATAAGACAAAACAGGAGTAAAGGTCTCACTGTAATTATCACATGAGTTCAAATACTGTGGCTCTGGTTGTTGCACTCAGCTGTTCGTGTAGTGGGGGGGAAAAATAAGTAAGATACTAAATGAAAAGAGGATGTTGGAGAGGAGAGAATGAAAGGGGAGCGAGTGAAAAAAGGAAACGGAGAGTGATGAGAGGCTGATGGAAAAGATGGAGGGAGAGAAGGAGAACAAAGAGAGATGTCACATATCTTTCATGTTGAGAGGGCTGGAGGATAGGCAGACGTGGAAACACAAAGAGCTAGCCAAAGTATATGTTATGTATGTGTGAGTATGTGTGTGCTTTAAAGTGTGTATGTGTGTGTCTTTTTTCAGGTGAAGTACGTTTGCATTTTTTTAATTTTTTTTTTTACTTTTGAAAGAGATCACAACGATTGCATTTGGTTTTGTGTGCATGGTAACACATTTCTTTGTTGTGCGTGTCTTAGTCTGCATATGAGAGAAATGGAATGAAAGAAGAGCGGAATACACAGCGGAGGTGAGCTCCACACAGGGAGAGAAAGGGGAGAATATAGATATAATGCTCAACAAGGATGAGGGAGGGCAAATATACAAAGTCAGCGAGCCAAGCAGAAAATGGCAATGGAGAGAGAGAGAGAGAGCATGAAAAAAGAGATGCAGAACATTACGGAAAAGATGATTGATAGGAACGACTTTAAAAAGGAGGAAGAATGAGAGAGTTGAAAATAGAGTGTAAAGGACGAAAATGATACAGCAGATAGGTAAAAGGCAAGGTGAGATGACAGAGCGATAGTGAGTCAGAGGGAGAAGAGAGAGGAAAGGAAAGGAAGTTGAAAAAGCAAAGAAAAAGGGTAATTGGTAAAAAGGACAGAAAAGGTTTTGGCAGAAGAGAGAGAGAGAATCCACAGGAGGGTGACAACAGAGGAACAGCACAAAGTGATGGATGGATGGATGGATTGATGGATAGATAGATGGATGAAGAACAATCTGTAAACTTCCTTGTGTGTAACTCAGTGGAATGCTTTTTTTAAACTCTTTATATTTTAAATGTTTACACAAAATTCAAACAACACAAAGAACATAGTGTGGGGCACTACAGTCGAGCTTACATGATTCCACATATCCACATCAAATGACCTTTAATTGTCCACAGACTCATAGCGTCCGATTCTTCTGATATAAAGACAGTCCATTTCTCCCATTATCTGAGGAAAATTTATCCTTTAGATCTTAGAGAAAAAGTCATCCTTTCCATTGTAAAGATCTGCTTGATTATATTGTTATTGTTCCACTGTTGAATGCTTGGAGGATCAGGTTTGTACCAATTTCTTGGTATCGCTTTTTTGTTGCCAATAAACAATATTTTACAGAAATACCAGTCCTTTTTATTAATAACATCCTCTCTTATTATAACTAAATACAGGACCTTAACATCAACAGGTTGGTCATATCCCAAAAACTTTTTCAAAATTAAACGCATATTACTCCAAAATATTTGAATTTTGGGACATGTCCAGAAAATGTGCTGCACTGTTGTTGTGACTGAGATGATTTACTTTTAATTTGGGGAGTGATGAAGAAGCGTCAGAAATGGCTGTAAAGAAGTTCTTTACCAATATACCAAGAAATCAACAGTCTTTCAGAGCAGAATTGGTTAGGGGGAGGCTGACATTGCCACTGAAGCAGCAAATGATGTCGGGGCATGTCACAGCCTCAGGGAGAAACAACATGTACCGTAGTACAAAATCCGCCTCCTCTTTTTTAATAGCTTTCGTTTATAGTTCTCATCACTACAATTCAATCACAAAATAGTTTCTTGTAATATTTTATTATTTTGTAATGTGCAGTCTGTGCTTTGTTCATTGTTTCTTTCAGTATAGACTCGTACGTAGTATAGTTATGCTGCTGTGTAGTGTGTAGCTGAGTGTATGCTGTGTTTTGTATTTATCGCTGTAAAGTGTAGTAATGCAAAAACCTTTTTTCTCTTTGTTATTATGAGTTATTACACTTATCTTGTGTATGTCATCTGGCTGTACTGTACTTAATTATGTTCATGCCAATAAAGCATATTGAAACATACATTTTGATGCACAGGTACATACATGGATGTGACTGACAGGCACAAATAGCAAGTCATGAATATAGACAAAGTACCATGAGAGGGAGAAGAAAAGAAGAGCAAAAAGATCATCTAACAGCTATAAAAAAGGAGGAAGGGAATAGCTAGAGAAAGAGAAGGAGCGGTGATCGAAAAGATAGACTGACAATCACTAAAAGAAAGAGATAGGAGTGAGGGGGATGGACTGAATGAGATGGGGGATAAATGGAGAGAGAGAGAGAGAGTAGTGCCTCGTTCTCATCAGTCAGAGCGTTGCTCATCCGGCGGCAGAGGCTGACTTCGTCACCATGACGGATCCTCGCTGTCTATATGCCGCTCGCCACCAATACCATTACAGCACATTACTGATGTTCACACACACAGACATACACACACACACACACACACACACACACACACACACACACACACACACACACACACACACACACACACACACACACACACACACAGAAACTCACACATGCTGAGACAGTGATCCAACATAACTCACACTGAGACAAGTACCTCATTATCTACACCGACACACACCCACTTTTTTGTTTACTATTCACACACACACACACACACACACACACACACACACACACACACACACACACACACACACACACACACACACACACACACACACACCACACACACACACACACACACTCTCTCTCTCTCTCTCACATTTCACTGTCTTTTCTTCCTCTTATGGTTTTACTCTGACAAACTAACAGCTGCTATGTGCAACAGATTTCCAATGGGAGACACTGTGTAAGACTAAAATTTAACGTTTGCTGTGTGTGAAACACTAACGAAGCTCTGTCATTTGTGTTTGTCTCCACAGTACTATGAAATGTCCTACGGTCTCAACATCGAGATGCACAAACAGGTAAGAAAGACTTATCAGTGTCCGTTATTTATTTACATTTTCTGGTCGCTGTCCTGTTTTATTTATTTTTATTTTCCAAGTCACCTCTATATTTGTGAATAAGTTGGACAAATCCCCAATCAGGTTACAAAAGCAACAGGTGGTGTCGTCACACAGCAACGGATGGCTGATTGAATTAGTTTACAGTTGGGGTCACTTGCACTCCACTGTAGATTTCCTCTCTGTGCCTTTATATGAAAAAACACCAGTACTGTAACATGAAACCTGCAGAGTGTATGTCCTCCTGCACAGTTATGAAATCCCTATTTACTAAACATTTATTTGTATGGACAGTGAGTCTCTTCCTTGGTCATCATCAAACACAACAAGTAATCAGTGGCTGCTGGAGGGAGAGAGAAGAAACAAAAATACTAATGTGACAATTAGGGAATGATAATACTATTAATCCCGCTGGTACATATGGTAACCCTGGCGATTGGCAAATGTATGCTTTGCAGAATTGTTGGGCGACAGACAACTGTTAACTGACAAGACAAGGCTTAGCCATTATCTGCAGCATGGGGATGGACGGGGATTCTGTTTGAAATCACCCACCGGCTCTTCCATAACAATGGAAAGCCCAAATACCAGGTAGCAGGTGATAAAAGAAGGCCCCGGTTTAAATGGTGTATGATTCCCATTTATCTTCACTTGAGATCTGGTATTCTTGAAGGAAGACATGTGTCGGATGAGCAGTGTGTGATCTCTGGAGCCGGTGACTGTGCTTGTCAGTCCCCTCTCTTGCTGCTAATTTGCTGTCTGAGTAGCACTGCAGGAAAGGGAAGACAGTCAAATTGCAGACAAGCAGACAAAAAGGCAGACAGACAGCTAGCAGACATGCAATCTGTTCCTCTGTGTTGACAGTCACCTCCATGCACATAGAATCATTATCCAGTTGAATGGCATCTTCCTTTAAAGGTGACCGACTATCTATCAGTCATGCCATCTTGCCCTCTGCTGAGTTCTCATGCGCTATGTAGAGACAACAGGGTATTCTTTTTCTACAACAAGCTCTCAGCATGCCTGGCATATGCGTTTAGAACGCTGCTCATTGTTTGAGCAGCTTTTCTCAATCTCTCTCTAAAAAAAGGCGTCAAATGAAAGACTCTGCACTCTAACCTCATAATCGTTCTGTCATTTCATGAGAAAGGCAATTATAGCAAAGAGACATCAAAATGTGGGTTTCTGTGCATATACTTGCAATGCAATTTACATCCTAACTCTAGACTGTTGTGGTTGAAGTTGGAGGTAACATAATAGGATTTTTAGAGTAGATCATGAGGGGACATTTCACAGGCACGATAAAGCTGACTAATACAGGTATATGGCATAGATTGATCCCTAATTCCTACAGCAGCAACAGCAACATTATAAAATATTGTTTTATAAGCTGCCAGTTGTTTCATCAGTATCAATACAGTCCTGTTTTTCAAGTTATTGTGAAATAGTAATGCACTGTGTTCTCTAATGATCAGGTCCACACATGTAGTCATTTCTCTTCACTGTTCATAATGTCAGGTCTAACAATTAACCATGAAAGGGCACTTTACTATTTCCCAACAGGAATCATGACACGTAAAACATTTTATATTCTGAAAAATGTAATTACAAGTTTTAGAAGGTTAAACATTCCAATATGCTACTAAAATAGCATACTCATTTTTAAAGTTCATGTAACCAAGCAAGCCAAGCAAATGCATAGAAAGTTGTCCTTTTAATTACAAGAAGGGAAACAATTAATTAACTGTATCACAAGGGGACAGAGATGAAGAGAAAAGAAAGGAGAGAGAAAGAGATTGAGAGAGAGAGAGAGAGAGAGAGTGATGGCTGACGACAAAGTCAGGGAGAAATGGACTGCCACCTCTTGTCCCCAAAAAGAAATAATGGACTGAGGTGCTGGCAGCCCCTCTGAGTCGTGGTTGGAGGGGGAGAATGTGAGGGGAGAGAGGTGAAGAATATGACAGAGGGAGGTTAAGGAGGAGAGAGTGTGGAAAAAAGGAATAGGTTGTGGGGATGACAGAATACCTACAGTCAGGAGAATGAGAGCAAAGAAAAAAAATCAAAATAAATGAACAGGGAGAGAGAGGCCCTGTGTCAGGAACCAGGGAGCGAGTCTTTGAGAAGCGTGAGCGTGGGGGGGCAATATCAGCAAAGAGGAAAGATAAGAAAAAAAACCTTGCAGTATATGTTTGAGCAATGAAGAGAAAAAAGAGCATATGTGAAAAACAAGAGAGCTGGTAAAGAAAAAGGTTTAACAGGGTGGTGGGAATGCCAGGCAGCGAGAGAGAGTCAAAGAGAACTTAAGAGTTTCACAGATGGAGGAGGAAACAGAGAAGCAGCACATGACAGAAATAGAATAAAAAGATGAAGGAAGAGAGAGCGAGACGGAGAGCCATGATATATAAAATGAGGGAACTGCTGTAAAAAAGGATATCAAAAAGAGAGTGATAGGAAAAAAATAGATATAACATAAGGAGTATGTTTTGAAGAAAAAAACTCAGAGTGGACAAGGATAGAAGCATAAAAGGAGAGAGGTTGTAGAATGGAGGATGTTTCAAAAGGGAGAGGGGATGGATAGTTTGAAAAGAAAAATATATATATTTTTTTAAGGAGATAGAGAAACTGGAGGGAAAAAAGTGAGCTAATGTTGGAAGAAGTGTGTGAGAGCAGGGGGCGAGAGGGGAAGAGGGGATGGATGGAGATTAATTGAACGGATGAAAGAGGAGAGGGTAAACAGGAAGGATGGAGCCTTTAGAAAGAGACGGATAAAGACCTCAGAGAACAGATGAGGGGGGAAGAAAAAGAAAAAGAGATGGAGATGAAATTCTGAGCCAAGAACAAGATAGCAAGAAAGGGGGAGGGCAGTCGGAGAAGATAGGGAGAGATGGAGACATCAAGGGGGAGGGAGGGAGGGGAATGTTGAGCCGCAGTGAGGAATAATGAATCATGAATAGATTTAACAGTATCTGCTCTTATTTCCTCTCCTCCTTTCTCCCCCCCTCTCCAGCTTCCTCCTAACATCCTGTCGAGATCACTGCTATTGCCGCTCTTTCTCTCTCTCTCTCTCTCTCTCTCTAACTCTAGCGAACACTGTGTCATTATCGATGGTAGGGCCATCTCATGTCCTGCCATTAATTGAGCTGTAACAGTTCATCCTGTGCCTCCCTAAACCCTTTCCTTTTAGCTTCTTCTTTTTTCCATCTCTCTTTCACTCGTTCAGATTTCGCACATGCATTCTACCTTCACCCCTCACCTCTCTTTCCCTATCTTTATCTCTGTCGTTTCCTTTTTTCTCGCTTCTCTCTCTGACTTTTTCTTTCTCAAATGATTGTATGTGAACTATATGAATACTCCAAAAAGACCCCCCCCCCCCATACAGACACACACACATGTACACACGCTGTCACATTATCCCACTACCATTAACATATCATACTATATTTATATATATATAGTAGCTGAATACCCGGAGGAGCGAGGGAGGCCATAAGGATTTTTACACTGCTCTCTGTGGTTGCTCTATATTCATTGATATAGCACTTCTGGGGCCTGGATAGTTATTGCCTGTGTCCCCCCGCTATGTGTAGACGCACAACATGTATATTCAGTGACTGTAGGATTCAGTCATGTGCTGCGGGCTCACAGTGGTTGGTATGGGGCAGCTTGCAGATATGGTTATGTGCCTTATGTGTTGTTGTAAGGTGTATGCTGAACGGATTGAAGCTGGATTGTATTGACTGCTGATTCTAGCAGCAGGATAACAGGAAGATGGCGGTGGGGCATAGAAAAATAGAGGCTTTGTTAGATGTGTGTCCATCAAGAGCTTGTGGACCAGAGAGCAGCTTGGGAAAATATGAAAATATTGAAGGCAGGAAGTGAGTGACCTGTTTCATGTTCCTTTTATGCGCAGCTAACTTCAGAGGGTCATTAAGCCAATCACAGTGCTGATCAGTGGTAGTGAGATGACAATCTCACATTTGCAGTGTCTACAGTTGAAGGCCGTATTGTCTGCCCACACAGATGTTTTCACTTTTATTGCCTGATTAGGCCTCTTCTCAGGGATGCGTTTGCACAATTTGTGCTTGATTGTTATCTCCCTTGCTCACCTGTTCGTATTGTTTTACCTGTTGGGGCGGTACAACTTTCCCGATTAGCAATGTTATTGGTTGCCTAAGTTTTAACCTGACTAGAGGTATAATCAGCCAGATTTAATTAAATTCTTGACAACAACAAAAAAAGATGATGTACAGTAACATGCAGTATTGTTATGCAGCTCTAGCAGCCAACATATAAAACCTGTAGTATTTCTTCCAGTATGCTAGAGTGTGTGTATACATGAAACATTTATTCATGTTGATTAATAAATTCAAATTATCTTGACTGTGGGGTATTTTGAGTGATACAGTGAAATGTGTATTTTTAACATGTTCACATATTTTGTGCATCGTCATCATTTCAGAGGTAATTTTTAGCAGTAGGGTTCATTACTTCTTTGCTGGGATAGTGTAGCCCACTAGACACCGGGGACCGGAGAGCAGGGAGACTACTGTGGCAGCATTTCAATAACAGCTTATAGGTGAATGTTTCTAAATGACTGGTTTGGAGTCTGACAATGCATGGTGGAGAATGTGAGATAAATGTGCTGATGCATACACTGCTACTGTAAGTATAAACCATACCCATGATTTCATACCCATTTCCTATCCAAAAAAACACCAGTATCTTCATTTTAGCTGGAAAGGGAGCAGCAGTGCATGAAAAACACATGGTCTTTAAGCTAATGTTGCATCATTTGTTTATTGTCCTCTCCAAAAGTCACTGCACAATCATATCACTAGAAGCAGGAAAATCATGTTTTTAACTCCAATTCGGATGACTCTGTGTTGTTTATTCATTATGATTTTGCATGTAGTCATTATTACTGCTTTTAGATGTGTATACATGTCTCGCTGATTTATTTAGAAATGGATATCCCATGAAAAGAAGTAGCAGCCCCTGTCTTAAGTCAAGCCTTCATGGCTGTTGATTGAAATATGGTGGACTCAAAGGTTTTAAATCCTTCAAACAAGATGTGCTTTTTTTACACAAGGTTGCACATTTAGCTGTGATACCAATTTAGCTTTGCAAGGAACAATTCTTGATTTAAGGAAACTTAAAGTTATTACATATTTTCTTTGCCTTTTTCGTAGCCAAGTACAGCAGCATACTAGGATACAATGCTCCTGGGCAGTGAGGGTGCTTAATTAGAGATTAGACAGAAATAACCTAGAGGGACCTGTGTAGTTGAAAGCTTCGTCACAGCTGATTATTTTTTATAATGGATCATGCTACACAATGCAAGCCTTCTAGGTGGTTATTGGGCGTTATGTCTAATAGTTTTATTTTAATTTCAGTAAAAAAAAAAAAAAAAGCGCACAGTGTCCACAAGAACCTAATAATCCAGTTCATGAAAATGAAAAAGTACACTTCTTTAAAATGTATACTGTATACAGTATTCACATAGACAGCTACAAACGTTCACAAAGTAAATAATTAAACTCTAAGTAGCTTCAGTATCAGCCCTGATAGCATGATACTTGTAAGTCTTCTATTAAAATACAGGTTTTAAAATCGTATTATAAATCTAAATCAAGCTCATAAATACTCTGCATCTATATTATGAGCAAGACAAAGTTCTCCTTCATGAATGGAATTTTTCACTCGTTGATATCTGACAGTCAAGTTAAATCCTCAGATGTGTAATTATCTGTGAAAATAGTGTGAATAATTTTTAATTGAAATGTAAACGGACCCAGAGTTTAAAAATTCCTTTCAGTGTGAAATCTTTTTGGGAAAAATCCTCTACAAAAATGTACCAGGGTAAATGGCAGGAAGTTGGCCAAGTGGTGAGAGAGAGACAGCATCCCTTTACTGGGTCGGTGTGTCCTTGAGCTGACAGTGAAATTCTAGTTTATTTTATGCCATTTAGGATAATAACAGCAGCGTTAAAAGCCTACAAATGACCAACTTGGGCCCCAGTGAGACAAACATCACACACCAACACACATACTCAAATAATTCAGCAGCTCCACCGTCACCTTGCAACAACTATAGTCCCGACCTCCACCGTGAGTCATTGAAATCAATACAAATCAGGGTATCATTGTTTATGTTTATGTTTATTTTATTCCACATACAAAATAGATTTAAAAAAACATGTAGTAAAAAAAATAAATAAAAATACATGTGTGGGTGTGGCAGAAACCTGTAGAGGCTTATATAGAGCCACACCCAAAATACATTTACATATTAATATTAGCAGATCAGCACACAAGCGCACATACACACAAAAAAAAACATATGTATAAATGAGAAAAAAAAACAAAAAAAACAATGCAAAACAATTAAAGAAATTAAGAACAAAACTCAAGACAATAATATATATAAAAAAACAAATCAGTTTAAATCAGTTAGAACAAATCAAAATGTAGTAATACAAATTATTGTGTTTAAACCAAGCAAGCGGACAATCATGATAAATATATAAATCAAATTCCTGTTTTTAAACTAATTGCTTTTGATAGCATGGAATTCTGCAGTCTCTTTTTGAATATGGTCAATGTTATAGAAGAATCAAGTAAGTGTATATTTTCATTCCATAGTATGACGCCACGGTATTTAATGCAAGATTGACTGCGGGAAGATTTATAAAGAGGTAGATGGAGATTTTCAGCTTGTCTGGTACAATGATTATGAAATTTTGAGTTTGAAGAAAAATAACATCCAAAAGTACAAGGTAAATCAGTCAACTTATATCTCACCTTAAAAACAAAAGTGCATATTTGGAGCATATTTGGTAACGCTTTATATTAAGGTTCTTGTAATAAGCCTTAGTTAATAGGTAATAAGGACCTTATAAGATGCTTATTAACATTATAAGAAGCTTATTAACATCAATTTGTGTTAATAAGACTATATATAAGTGTTAATAATAACACAATAAACATGTTTACTCTGTGATTATAAGACTTTTATAAGCACTTATAAGAAACTTCTTAACTATTTATTGATCGCTTAATAGCATTAATAAAAGTCTTATTAGTTTCTGATAGCTGTTAATAAAAGCATTACAAAACCTATTTATTGAGTCTTACTAACTTACCTATTATGCCATTGTTAAACTAAGCATTGTTTGTTGCTTTATGAAGGTGAACACACCTTTATTATTTGTTTATTAGCAGTTAACTATGCTCTAAGAACAATGCTTATTAAGGTTAGTAAGTCCTTTATTAAACGGGTAATAATGCATTTTGAAGGTACTGGATCTAAAGCGAGAACAATGCTTATTAAGGTTAATAAATCCTTTAATAGACACTTTTTAACCGTTAATAAGTACTATATCTTGTCAAGGTGGATAAAATGTGAATTGAAAAAACTACATGTAAATACAATGTTAGAGAGGTGAAGCACAAAAACACACTTTAAAACAGCTCTTTTGAAACATATATTTTTATTTACTTTTAAAGAAAAACAACTCTGCAATTGTAAACATGTGAAATAAATATTGAAGGTTATGTAGCCTACAAGTAGGCCTACCTGTCTGTTCTACTCATTTCAACTGACTTGTGAAAACTGCTCAGAAAAATCCAAATGTGTTGACATACAGCAACTTTTTTTTTTACAGTAGGCTAACGCAAATAGTTACTTTCCCTGGTAACTAGTTACTTCTATTATAAAGTAATTCAGTTACTAACTCAGTTACTTTTTGGAACAAGTAGTGAGTAACTATAACTAATTACTTTTTTAACACTGATCATTGCAAACCGAGTATCCAGACCTAAAAAACACGGCTACACCATGTATTAATTCAATGTTAAAGTGTCTGTCATTTAAAAAACATTGAATATATATTCTACGTTAAACACAAACATGTGGAACCAGCGATTGAAGCCAGTTTTCCAGGGGAATAATTTTTTGGTTGCAAACTAAAGCAGTGAAATTATTAATGCATACATTTGAACAGATCATTTTATGTACAGTATGTGGTAAAAAAAAGCCCTCTTCTGCTGGCTCCCTCTGCAACAGTACAATCCTGACTTCTGCTATACTTCCTCTTCCCATCGTCTGAGGAGGAGTCAGACGACAACGGACTTGACTCAGACGAATCCGAGTCGGGCTTTTCCGTAGCCTCAGGGGAAGGTTGAGTCAGGCTGGTCTTTCTTGTTACTGTATAAAGACAATACAAAGAAACATTGATCACAAATAGACAGATAGCAGACAGGTTACAATAAGCATTTAAGCCATTTAGACATGGAATCTGCAAAAGGGGGTGCAGTATCAAAGTAAATGTAGTCTGTAATGGTGAAAATGGTTGAAAAAAGTAAATATTTTCTTTCATTCAGATAGTTGTCCCTTTAAAAAATCTCTCTCCGTTGTCAGGTCTTTTATTTTTTCATCCTGGCATTCTAATTTAAACCTGGCCTGCTCATGTAAACTTATATTTCTGTAGACCCAGTTTGGCAGTTGGGGCAATTTGGGCAGCATCTGGGTCAGCACAGAAATAACCATTCAGCATTACTTTGCCCCTTCCTGACAAGCTAGCATGACACAACTGTTAATATATAGCCTACGTTTGGTTGCAGTTGTTATGATAGTGTAAGCTAAACGTTAGCTCAAAAAAGGAAGCTCACCAAAGCTTCTGAAAGAAAGTAATGTAAGCCAGGCAAACAACTAGCTAGCTAGAACCAGCTAACGTTACTATAGCATTACATTCTTAAACTTACCAGAAGAGTCATGCTCCAGGACCTCACCCTCTTATTTTTCAGAGACCTGGTTTGGGGTGCTGAGACTCCGACATGTTCTCCTTATGTTCGTGAAATACTTTGTCAAGCATGGGCGTCAAGCATGGGCGTCAAGCTGGCGTCAAGCCATCAGTGACTTGCATAAACGGAACTTCCGGTTTTACTACTACCTTCAAAATAAAAGCATTTAAAGGATCTGATATGAGGGATAAAACCTCATACAAGTCATATTGATCATATATTGTGAAAAATATACAACGTACTCGGGGCATCTACTTGTAACACTCACTCAACATGTGCGCACGCACAAAAAGGTGAAAGAAAGTATGCTGAGTTAAAAGGGCAGCATACCGGAAAGCTCAGTCAGTTCACTAGAAAGTGTGCAGATGCTATTGAAGAAAGTGAAGCTGTTGTGGAAGCAATTCAGGCCCTTAAGAAAGCAGGGAAGCTGTTGCCTTTAGGGAAGGTTAGTTTTTAAACTGATTTTGGAACGGGAAAATGAGTGAAATTAAAGGTTTAATTTAGTGTTTAATGAAAGAGTGGTTGTATGGAGGTAGTTTGGTGGAGATGTCGCTGTAACATAAGTTAATATTGTACTGTTGCAGAGAGGGCCAGTAGAAGAGGTTTTTGTTTTTACCACAGACTGTCAGACAGCATTTTTATTTTACAAAGGTATTTATTTTTTTACATTTAGTAAAATGTTGTTCATAAAAGTTCTGGGAAACAAACAAACATGTTTACAATTGCACAGTTGTAGAGTGTTTTTTTTCTTTAAAAGTAAATAAAAATATATGTTTCAAAAGAGCTGTTTTA
The DNA here is from genome assembly GCA_949357725.1 of Hyperoplus immaculatus. Classification (NCBI taxonomy): domain Eukaryota; kingdom Metazoa; phylum Chordata; class Actinopteri; order Uranoscopiformes; family Ammodytidae; genus Hyperoplus; species Hyperoplus immaculatus. The sequence goes on from OX442357.1 coordinate 17,539,482, forward strand.
AAGTGTGTTTTTGTGCTTCACCTCTGTAACATTGTATTTACATGTATTTTTTCCAATTCACATTTTATCCACCTTGACAAGATATAGTACTTATTAACGGTTAAAAAGTGTCTATTAAAGGATTTATTAACCTTAATAAGCATTGTTCTCGCTTTAGATCCAGTACCTTCAAAATGCATTATTACCCATTTAATAAAGGACTTATTAACCTTAATAAGCATTGTTCTCGCTTTAGATCCAGTACCTTCAAAATGCATTATTACCTGTTTAATAAAGGCCTTACTAACCTTAATAAGCATTGTTCTTAGAGCATAGTTAACTGCTAATAAACAAATAATAAAGGTGTGTTCACCTTCATAAAGCAACAAACAATGCTTAGTAAAGGTTTAACAATGACATAATAGGTAAGTTAGTAAGACTCAATAAATAGGTTTGTAATGCTTTTATTAACAGCTATCAGAAACTCATAAGACTTTTATTAATGCTATTAAGCAATCAATAAATAGTTAAGAAGTTTCTTATAAGTGCTCATAAAAGTCTTATAATCACACAGTAAACATGTTTATTGTGTTATTATTAACACTTATATATAGTCTTATTAACACAAATTGATGTTAATAAGCTTCTTATAATGTTAATAAGCATCTTATAAGGTCCTTATTACCTATTAACTAAGGCTTATTACAAGAACCTTAATATAAAGCGTTACCGAATATTTATATCATAAATAGACAATAACTTTAATTTATAGAAAAGTGGTGCACTTGGTACCAGAGGTTTTGAGAAGGTCGCTAATCTAGCATACCTTTTCTGCAGTAGCATAATTTTATTTAGGTATGATGAAAATGTACTCGCCCAAACAATATTACAGTATGTTAAATATGGATAGATCAGACTGTAGTATAATGTTAATAAACATGACTTATGAACAAAAACTCTTATTTTTCTAAGGATCCCAAGGGATTTAGTTACCTTATTACAGACAAGACCAACCTGTTCTCTCCATGAGAGTTTATCATCAATAATAACACCTAAAAAACATGTTGATGAGACTTTAATTATTTCTTCATCATTTATATAAAGTTTGATTTGGTCATTGTCATTGTCATGAATCTTTTTACCAGCAAACAACATGAAATTGGACTTTTTGACATTTAAAGATAACTTGTTTGTTTGGAACCAGCTTGAGAACTGGATAAGATTATGATTTAGCTCCTCTATTAGACTTTTTAGGACTCTATGAGAGAGAACAAGGCTGGTGTCATCTGCAAAAAGCAAAGGGAATATGGATTTCGAAACCTGCGCAATATCATTTATATAAATAAGAAATAATAAAGGTCCTAATATGGATCCTTGAGGTACCCCATGTTTTATGTAGTTTCTTGTGGAATCATGACCGTTAATATGAACATACTGTTTTCTGTTTTTAACATAGTTATAAAGCCACTTATGGACAGTGCCAGAAAGTCCATATTTAAATAATTTTGAAAGCAAAATATCGTGATTAACCGTATCAAAAGCCTTCGAAAGATATAAAAATATACCTATTGCAAACTCATTTCTATCTAAAGCTGTATGTATCCTATCAATTAACTCTAAATGGGCCATATAAGTTGCATGATTCTTTCGGAATCCGTATTGATGGTTATAGAGAACATTGTGTTTATTAAAGTGCTCAAGGATCCTTTTATATACCAGTTTCTCCAAAATTTTTGAAAAATATGGCAAGAGTGAAATTGGACGGTAATTTGTAAGGGATTCTGGATCCCCTGCTTTGAATAAAGGTATAACCTTAGCGATTTTCAAGTCAGAAGGTATAATGCCAGTTTTCATTGATTGTGCAAAAACGAATGTTAATGGATTAACAATAGATGAACTGACTTCCTTTATAGGGATGAACGAATACAATCATGACCTGGAGCTGAATCTTTGAGTTTGGATATAATATCAGTTACCTCCTTAACATCAGGAAGATTAAAATTATTAAATTCTGGAAAAGAGCCCTTAATATAATCTAATGGATCAGCCTTTGTATCAACTATTGTTTTGGAAAGAGATGTACCAATGCTTGAGAAGAAATCATTGAACTTGCAAGCTATATCAAATGGATCAGTAAAAGAAGAATTTCCATCTTTAAAAGATGAAGGATAATTTAAGGAGGCCTTTTCCTTTTGAAGGAGTTGTTTAATAATCTTCCATGTATCTTTAATATTACTTTCAGATTTAGCAAACTGATCACTATAGTACCTTTTCTTGACAGCTCTAAGGAGATGATTGTATTTGTTTTTGTATGATTTATAAGTCGCTAAATTTAAAGGAGTTGGTGATGAAATATATTTTCTATAGAGTTTGTTCTTGATAATGGAGGACTTTTTCAGACGAGAAGAAAACCAGGGATTATTCAATTCTTTCCTAGTATCAACAGACCGAGTAACTAAGGGAAAACATTTACTAAAAGCTGAGTTAAATATTTCATTAAATGTTTGATAAGCGGAGTTTGCATTGCTCTCCATATAAACCCTTTCAAAGGAAACCTTCTCCAACATTACTTTAAATTTGGATTTATTTTTTGAATTGAAATTTCTGTAAGTTGTCGAAGACTTGTCCTTTACCTTTAGACCGTCTAAAACAACAATTTGAAATACTGGACAATGATCAGATATTTCAGTAAATAAAATTCCCGTTTTTGTTTCATAATTGAGAGAATTGAATAGTATATTATCAATTAGTATAGCAGATTTGTCCGTTATTCTGATAGGTTTATTAATAGTGGGATAAAAGTAACTTGAATACAATTGGTTTAAAAAATCTTCTGTTGGAGAGTGTGTTTCACTTTTAAAAAGGTTAATATTGAAATCACCAAGAATATGACACATTTTCTTTTCCTTGTTGATGAGCTCCAGGCTGTTTGTGAGGCTATTATTGAAACAATTTATATCAGTGTCAGGTGGTCGGTAAACCCCACCTATGATCACATGTTTGTTATTATTGTAAGACAAGATTTCAATAAAAACAGATTCAACATCCACTTCATCACACTTTTAACAGAGGTCAAGTCGATTAACAAATTCAAATTTTTGATGGACAAAGACGGACACTCCTCCCCCAGACCTGATTTGTCTGACAAAATGAGTAGAGTTATATGTTGGCAGTTCATACATGCCTGTTTCTTTAGATTCTTTTGTAAGCCATGTCTCAGTTAGGACAATTACAGAAAACTCATGATTTAACTATGATAAATAATGTACCTATTGATCATAATTCTTAGGAAGACTGCGAACATTTAAGTGTAATACTGAAAATAGCTTACATTCTACCGGAAATGCTTCAATTAGATGATTAAAACGGATTTCATTGTAATATTCAGATGAATATGGCAAGTTATCAGATAGAAAATTACTATCAGGGTCAAAATCTAAATAATTATAATTTTTTTCATGTTTGTTTAGTTCAAATGGATTAAATCGCATACTATCATTAACTGTTGACCTGTTAGGACTGTCAGACATAAGTACCATAATTTTTTCTTTGTTTTTCGATTACATTAAAATGCATTTGATTGAGTTAAATACCATTTTCAGTGTTTG
>OX442357.1:17548068-17613068 GCA_949357725.1 Hyperoplus immaculatus
AATGGTATAAAGAGCCTTGGCGCTCCTCCTGTCACCACAAAACCATTTTGTATATTAATCTCAAGGTAAAGTTGGTATGTATCCTTTTTCCCTTCATTATCATGCATCACATTCTCTCTATGGCTCATTCACTATGAGGTTAAGTGCTTTGCTCAACCGTATTCTGTTTCTTAAACTACTTTTACGGATTCAAACCAGCAAACTAAGACAGATGGCAGATAAACACACACACACACACACACTCACACACACACACACACACACACACACACACACACACACACACACACACACACACACACACACACACACACACACACACACATAACCTAAACCTACACCCACCTCCCCCCCTCTCCCATAGAGCTGGCATGCTCATCCGTAGTGGGATTCAGAGGCTGGCACAGCTGGCAGTGCCCCAGCACACTGGGCACCGTCTGCCTCCTCCCGTGCCAATCTCGACCCACGCTCATCACATTCAAATTCACCCAGCTTTATTGGCAAGATGAACGACGAGCCACTATTGCTCTGCTTCATGCTGGGAGAGCAAATACAATGCTGATCTTTCACAGGGGAAGTGGCTTCTCTCCGTTTAAGTTCACTTAAATGCCATGAGTGAAAAGTGTGCAGGGAAAAACTCAGTGTTAATTAATCCCTGCTTTTGAGCTCTGTCTGCACTTTCTGGTCTTGATTAGAAGACTTTCCACATAGACCTCCATATAGCATTTTTACCTCTTACAAGCCTGTCATTATGCTACAGTTAAACAACACTGCACGCCTTGTCATTCATAGCATTTAAAAAAGACAATAGCTAGGGGTCCAGATCTTACTCAGGATAGGACCCCCTCCCTCTTAAACAAGCTTTGTCTATGTCAAAGCAGTCAGACGCTGCCTCGTTATTTAAAGACAATTACACGTGCAGATACACCGTTTCGCCATCAGTCAGTGATGAGTGATTGTGTGAGTGAGTGTTATTATGTCTTGTAGCAACAGCCTCATCTACCCACCTGTCTTATCTATTTCTATTAGTTAGTCATTTACTACATTTCCTAGAATGCCTTTTGCCAGCCTCCACAGGGCAGGCAGGAACGTGTTGCATTTTGCACCGCGGGGTTAAACATGTGGGTTGAGAGAGAGAGAGAGCAGCACCAATAGAGATGCTAATTGCACAGCCAGTGCAGTAGAGAATGGGTTTTTGAAGTCAAGAAAAAAAGAAAAAATATTTTGCCACTTACGCAAAACTCCTTGCATTGCATTCTGGTCTACTGAGCCGAGTGTCATTGCAGAAATTGGTTCGGTCGCGTCTTATGCCGTGATGGATTTGTTGAATGCAGGTGCAAAATTTCGGGTCAAGGAAGCATTTTTTGCACGGACTCTGCAACCTCGAGTTGTAGAGATATCTTTGCTTGCCATGACTGCGCTACCTGTTGAATCAATGTCAGCTTGCTTTCTCTGTATTTGTCATTTGACATGTGGTTAGTGGTTACTTGCTAGTTTAAAGTATAGAGTAGAGTAGAGTATTCCGTTTTTTCCCATTTGTAGGTAGACTTTAGCTGACTAGAAAAACATAGGAAATATGTGCACATATAGGTAATTTTAATTTTGGATTGATGTGTAAAATTGATTCTGAAGTGTGTCTCTGTCTCTTACCTCTATGCAGCAGCAAGGGGCTGTGAGCATATCAAACTTTTTTGCGTGTGTGTGTATGAGAGAGAGAGAGAGAGAGAGAGAGACTGTGTGTGTGTGTGTGTGTGTGTGTGTGTGTGTGTGTGTGTGTGTGTGTGTGTGTGTGTGTGTGTGTGTTTGTGCACATCCCTCAGGCTCCGACAGGCTTATGTGCAACACAGCCTTTGGAACAGACTGTCCTTGTCCTGCAGTTCATTCCGGCTCCCTCTTTTTCATATTCTATTTTCTCCTCTCCTTTAACCTTACTTCCAGTTTCCTTTCCTCTGTCTATTTTTCTATTTTGGAGAGAAATATTGGAAATATTTGTTCTAAATGGAAAGAGGATTTGTCCTTGCCTCTCTTCCATCTTTTTTATTTTTTATTTTATCTCTGTCTCACATAGGCTTTCTGCCTCTGTATCTTTCTCTTTTTCTCTTTCCCCCGGCCAGTTGGCATCTTATCTGCCCTCAGGTGTTTATTGACCGGCCCCCTTTTTTCCTTTGTATCTACCCATCCGTTCATCCTTCCATCCCTTCATCCCTCCATCCGGCCAGTCCTTGCCAGTTACTCCCTGGTGGCTGTGCTTTGGCAGTGCTGTGGAACGAGACTGTGCCGTGTTATTTGTGACACCTGGCCCAACTCGGACTGCCATAGCTGAGCTCACTTTCACTCTTTTGTTAACCTATCGGCTGATAGGCATCTTGCACACTCATGACACCATCCAATGCCTCTCAGCCAGGACACGGGGGTGTCAGGATGCTGTTGTGTTGCAGAAGTGGATCAAAAACATTGTGTTTTCATGAAGCATATAGAACATATATACAATACAATGATTGTTGTGTCTATGCTTTAACGTGCAGTCATGTTTATTTGGTTATGTTTGTTTGTGTAGTTCTCTGTCAAACATATACCAATGACCATCCTGTCTGATTGGCTTTAATCCAACCACGTCATTGAATAGATAAAAAAATATTATACTGCATATATACGCCAATAAGCGATTTCTTGTTGCTCTTCTGTTATACCAAATCTCCTGCTCCTCTCTTTTTCTGTCAGTCACTTTCCTCACTATGGTCAGAACAAACACTATACATGCATTTACACTGAGGGGCTATGGCGCAAGCACCCGCTCACTCACACTCTCACACATACACACATGCATGCATTGACACATGTATGATGTGATAAGACTGTCCTCTATACAGAGCTGTGTGTCTGGTGATAGCCAGTTTCTGAAGTCATGATGAGACATGCTTTAACTGACAGGCTGGCTGATTGTGTGCGTGTGTGTGTGTGCATTCGCTGCATGGTGCATACAGCCCTGTCAGTCATTGGACTTCCCTCCATCGCTCCTTTGCTGTATTTCTCTCTTCTTCCCCAGTATCTTTAAGTACCAGAAACGTGTTGGATAGAGGGATATAGAGAAAGAGAGAGGGAAAGAAAAATAGACAGACCCCAAAAAATGTATGTATGTAGTATGCCCTTTTTTAATGAGTGACAGCAAAGTAATAGAGAAAAAAACTAAAGAGTGATGTAAGAGGAGGAAAGGAAGGAGGATAAATTAAAATGGAGAGGAAGAGAATTATAGAAAAATTAAAGGATGGGAGAATCGAGACAAAGCGAGCAACGAAAGGGAGAGAGATGAAAGAGAGAGAGAGAAAGAGAAAGCGGGGAGAGAGATGGGAGGAAGAGGATGAATAGGGTAATAATGGCTCAGTGTGAGAGCTGTTGTAGAAAAAGAGAGAATGGCTGAGTGAAGAAGAGAACAAAATGAGGCTGAGGGCACTCAGACAGATAGAATTAGACACACCGCAGAGGTTCAGTGTGTGTGTGCGAGTGTTTGTGTGACAGAGTGTGTGCTTGTGTTTTGATGTGTTTTGTGTGCTTGTATGGTGTGAAGAGGCAGCTGTATAGTTACTAGGTTTGCCACGTGTGCGAGTGTGAGTGTGTGCATTATGTGAGTGTGAGCAGGGGGGGAAAGCATTTTGATGGGTTTTTGCGAGGTTTGGGAAATGGACAAATGTAATGGCACTGAATAGCCGGATGAGGCTGAGAGCCTGAGAGAGACATGTTTAAAGGGGCTCTGCTCTCTGCTCTTTATGCATGTGTGTGTGTGTGTGTGTGTGTGTGTGTGTGTGTGTGTGTGTGTGTGTGTGTGTGTGTGTGTGTGTGTGTGTGTGTGTGTGTGAAGTGGGTAAGAGGGTGTGAGGCTGAGCTAAATGAGAGTGTGATGGTGCTAAAAGACTGGATGATGACTGGAGCTCCAATGCTGCTTCCATCCTGCCATCTCTGTTGTCAGACACACACACACACACACACACACACACACACACACACACACACACACACACACATATTTTATCCCCTCTCAGTGTCATAGAGTCACTGACAAAACTCCTCGCTCATTAGAAAGGTGTTTTAATGCAGCAAATGCTTAATGTGCTGTAAAGGCGTATCATTCATTCTGCTCATTGTGTACTTATTATCCTGCAATATGCAACATGATCTTACACCCGTTCTCGCTCCTTCTGTCTCCTCTCTCTGTCTCTCTCTCCATCACAGGCTGAGATTGTCAAGCGTCTCAGTGCCATCTGCGCTCAGATCATCCCTTTTCTCTCTCAAGAGGTAAGTGCCACATAACACCAGTCGCACTTGCACATAAACACATCATAAGGGTGTATGACTGCTCCCCATGTTGGCCTATGCCATATTTTCTCTTCATTCAGAATAGTCAATGCACCAGTGAATACATGAAATTGCATTTTAAGCAAGTTAAAGGGAAAGTTCTCATTTTATTGACAAAAAAAAACAAAAACTGTAATTGTAATACATATTCAATAATTAACATGGGTATAAGTGTTCCTGCAAACAAAACAGAGTTACAGTTCTTATGGCATAGTGACATTCAATTCCAACCACTTCTTAAAAATGTGCTTTGGGCCACCTTATCATTTAGCAACATTATCACAATCTCTGCATGTACGCTTCACCTCTAATTAATTGCTTCTTAAAGCTATGATTTAATTTTTATATATAATTTATATACAATGGTCTCTTAATACAATCTAAAAAGCAATATTATTGAAATTAATATTATTAAATTTTTTGATGTGCTTATACAGTCATATGAAAAAGTTTGGGAACCCCTCTCAGCCGGCATTATAATTGACTCTGCTTTCACAAAAAAAAGATAAAAGTGGTATGTCTTTAATTTACCAGGAACAGCTAAGTACTGGGGTGTTTTCCAAACAAAGATTTTTTGAAAAGCAGTATTTGGTTGTATGAAATAAAATAAAATTTGAAAAACTGGCTGTGCAAAAATATAGGAACCCTTGTGGTTTTGTTGATTTTAATGCCTGTAACAGCATGTAAAACTGATTACTTTAAACACAAAGTTGGTTGGATTATGTTGTTAAGCCTTGAACCTCATAGAAATGTCTGTTTAATCATGAGAAAAGGTATTTAGGTGCCTAAATGCAAGTTGCACTTCTCTTTGACTCTCTGCTGAAGTGAGACAGAATGGGATCATCAAAACAGCTCCCAAAAGATCTGAAAAACAAAGATTGTTCATTGTCATGGTTTAGGGGAAGGCTACAAGAAGCTTTCCCAAAGGTTTCAATTGTCAATTTCGACTGTAGGGAACGTTGTCAGGAAATGGAAGGACACAGGCATAGTGGCAGTTAAACCAAGGCATGGCAGACCAAGAAAAAAACAGGAGCGGCATAGGTGGAGGATTGTGAGAATGGTTGCACACAATCCACAGATCACCTCCAAAGGCCTGCAAGAACATCTGGCTGCAGATTGTGTATCTGTGCATCGTTCAACCATTCAGCGCAATTTGCACCAAAACATCTGCTTTTTATAAAGACCAAATAAATAACTTGATTTTTGTCTCATCAGTCCAAAGCATTTTCTTCCAATATGAATCTGGCTTGTCTAAATGAGCTTTTGCATACTCCATGCAACTGTATCTGTGGCGTGGGCGCAGAAAGGGCTTCCTTCTCATCACCCGGCCATACAGATGTTTTGGTGCAAATTGCACTGAATTGTAGAACCATGTACAGATACACAATCTGCAGCCAGATGTTCTTGCAGGTCTTTGGAGGTGATCTGTGGGTTGTGTGCAACCATTCTCACAATCCGCCGCATATGCCGCTCTTGTACTTTTCTTGGTCTGCTAGACCTGGGTTTAACTGCAACTGTGCCTGTGTCCTTCCTGTTATGGTTACGATGCTGGACCCAAGAGCAGACAGAGACGAAGTAGGATTTATATAAAAAAGGTTTATTTTATATATGGTGTGGGGAAGCAGGTAGTGGGTGAGGGAGCCAGGGGGAGACCAAAGCCAGGAAGCTGGAGAGAGTGATCCGGATACTGCAGGCAGAGGAAAAACAAAAGTTAGGTTGTGGTCAACAGCTACAGGCAACGAGAAACAAGAGACGAGTAAGCGAGAGCGAGGGAACAGTAAACTGGAGCCAGGTACGTAATAGTTACCACGGTAGCGCATAGGACGATCTGGCGCCAACAGCAAGGAATCCACGGGTTATGAAGGGGAGTTGATTGGAGGTGAAGACCAGGTGAGCGTGATTGCAGATGAGGACCAGGTGCGAAGTGAGACAGACAGGGGGAGTGGCAGATACAGACGAGGAAAACACAGCGGGCTGCTGTGACCACAACACTTCCATTCCCTGACAACGTTCCTTACAGTAGAAATTGACAATTGAAACCTTTGGGAAAGCTTCTTGTAGCCTTCCGCTAAACCATGACAATGAATAATCTTTGTTTTTAAGATCTTTTGGGAGCTGTTTTGATGATCCCATTCTGTCTCACTTCTGCAGAGAGTCAAAGAGAAGTGGAACTTGCATTTAGGCACCTAAAATACCTTTTCTCATGATTAAACAGACCTTTATATGAGGTTCAAGGCTTAACAACATAATCCAACCAATTTTGTGTTTAAAGTCCTCAGTTATACATGCTGTTACATGCATTAAAATCAGCAAGACCACAAGGGTTCCCATATTTTTGCACAGCCAGTTTTTCACATTTTATTTAATTTCATACAACCAGATACTGCTTTTCAAAAAATCTTTGTTTGGAAAACATCCCAGTAGTTAGCTGTTCCTGGTAAATTAAAGACATACCACTTTTATCTTTTTTGTGTGAAAGCAGAGTCAATTATAATGCCGGCTGAGAGGGGTTCCCAAACTTTTTCATATGATTGTATGTGCATGTTTGTGTGAGTCTACTATTCTCATGGGTGTGCGCTGGATGTGTGTACATCAGAGTACAAGCCTGCAGACACACTTCTTTTGTCTGTGAGTGTGTTCCCTGGAGACACAATGGTCACAGCTCTGTCAAGTTGATCAATATTGACACTGTGTGTGTGTGTGTGTGTGTGTGTGTGTGTGTGTGTGTGTGTGTGTGTGTGTGTGTGTGAACACTGTTGCACACATGCATATTTACGTTTGTGCGACTGATTACATTGGGATTTTGTGCAAACAGAACTGAGATTGTGGGTAGTGTGGTTTTTGTGTGGGTCTATTTGTGTGACTCTTTTGTCAGTGTTAGCGTTGTGTGGAAGCATGGTTGCCCAATCCAGACATCGATGTATATACCCTGTACATACATTTTTGGCTAAATTTAATGGTTAAAATATGTGTAAAATAAAGATTATTATGTTTTATTTATACCATAACATTCAACAAAGACACACCATTGCAGTGAAACTTGCCTTTCTCCTTACTTTATTTCTGTGGCATTCTGTGTGTGTTAATATCCTGTGTGTGTGTGTGTGTGTGTGTGTGTGTGTGTGTGTGTGTGTGTGTGTGTGTGTGTGTGTGTGTGTGTGTGTGTGTATGTGCGCGTGCACGTGTGTGTGTGTAGCACCAGCAACAGGTGGTTCAAGCAGTGGAGAGGGCCAAGCAAGTCACCATGGCTGAGCTCAATGCCATTATTGGGGTGAGTCACTTCCATTCATTATGACAACTCAAACACAAACGAACACACACAACTACACAAACACACACACATAAACTAAGGATGTTCTGACCAGTCTGGCTCCAATAAGAGTCACCCGATTAAATTCTTTCATCACTGGTCTATAAAAATGTAGATTAGAAAATTCTAATCCAGGCGTTAACATAAGCATCATTCAAGATGTTTACGTGCACAGTTTGTTGCCCAGATGGCGATGTTCATAGTGCTGAAGCTAGATTCAGTCAGGCAGGTATTATTTTATGAGACTTTGCTTGGGAAACCTTTGATAGCATGCTATGAATTAACGCGGGGGAGGAATTTGAAAACTGGACTTTGAAGGACTAAGATTTGATGTGTCTATGTTTCAAGTATTTTATATCCACTGAGGGAGCAACCAACCCTGTTGTAAATGCATGTTAATCAGCGTCTAATCTGGAGTATGGGGTGTGTTCCTACGGTATAAAACCAGATTAATATGATGTGGCAGTGGAACATGTGACGTTGTGTCCTGTCTCTTCTTTTTTTTTTACTGGACGCTGTTACCAATTTTGGAAGATGTAGCTATATAAACCAACCAAGATGTATGAATCACTGCTCCCAGTAAAATAGCGATTTATAAAGCCCCCAGCTGCTAGTAGTTTAAAGGACCAACTGTACGTATAAAGGAATAACAAATGCAAACAACATGCATACTGACTCATTCACTGTAATGTAGCAACATACAAACCTTAACTATATAGAAACATTTTATAACCATATAGAAATAGAATACATATGCATATTGTCTGTATAATGTACACACACACACACACACACACACACACACACACACACACTCACACAAACACACTGGGTAATGCTCCAGAGTAGCGTGGTAGATGTTGCTTTCCAGAGCTTGTCAGAGCGCTGATCACATTACTGTCTACTTAAAGCCCTTTGTTCCTCCCAGCACTACACACTCTGCTGTGTCTCTAAGGTGTGTGTGAGTGTATTTGTGTCGGAAAAACACTGGCTCGACAACTCAACAACACACAAAAACACATCATAATCAGGATAATAGCCTTTCTTTATCTGTGGCTGCTCTTTTTGCTCTCCGCTCTCTCTCCATCATCCCCCCTCCCTCCTCCCTCCATGTTCTGTTTTTCCTTTCCGTTCATTTTCCTTCTGGGGTTTTTTCATCCCTCCTTTTTTGTGATCTTTTATCATCCTCTTCCTCTTACCTCTGTCCTCCTTTGTTTTTTTGTGCCATTTCTTATCTTTTTTGCTCCCTCCGCTGCACACTTTTCCCCCCCCCACTCCTCTTCCTGTGCTCAATCACCCTCTGTGCCTATCTTCTCCCTCCCTCCCTCCCACTCAACTAATTCACTTCCCCCTGCTTTTACCATGATTTCCCCTCTTTCTCTTTTTCCATCTCCCTCTTCCTGCATTTCCTTTTTATACCAAATCGCCTCAAACTTAACCCTGTCTCTTTCCCTGTGTCCATACTGATCGTTTCATTTATTTCTCCTCTCCTTTTGCTTTTACTCTTTTTTTCCATGTCCTTGGTGTCCATCTTTCTCACCTCTTAATCCACTAATCTCTCTTTAATATCCTATATCTCTTCCTTCAATCTTATTTTCCTGTCTCTCACTGTTGGGCTCTCCAAGTGGATTTGATTTCATTTCACTTTCCCTCCTCCATTCACCCTCTGTATACCTCCTCCTGCCTCCCATTTCCAAGCACACAACCCCCCTACATCCCCCCCTAACTTTTCCCTTCTTCTTGCTTCTCTTTTGTTCTTTGTTACTTTTCTCCTGCTTATAATGTTTTCATATCTCTTTCTTATTTACCTGTCTGTCTTAATTTCTAACCACACACCCCCTTTTGTATGACCCGACCCCTCCCTCCCTTCCTCCCCCCTCCCTCCCTCCCTCCCTCTCCCCTCTCCCTTCTTTCCCTGTGGCCACAGCAGCAGCAGCTCCAGCACCTGTCTCACCACGCCCCTGGCATCCCCCTGACTCCTCACCCGTCGGGCCTGTCTCTTGGTGCGGGCGGCTCGGGGCTTCTGGCTCTGACGGGGGCCCTGGGGGTCTCAGCCCACCTCGCCTCCAAAGATGAGCGCAACCACCTCGAGGCCGAACATCTCAGAGGTAAAGAAAAACGTGTAGACTTTAAAAAGCCTAAATTGTGTCTCGTAAAGGTGTACTATGCAGTTTCAGGGGAGGGGACATTTGTTTACATATGAATATAGCCTGCAGTTAGTTTACAAAACCTATTTTCTCTACACGTTAGTATTGAAAATAATTGTATAATCTTAAATCAAAACCAAATATTTTTGAGACCCCTGGAACAAAATGTAAGACTAGAATATGCTTGTAAAAAATACAAGTGGTGGGCACTTCTGCCGTAAACAACAACAGTGAAACAGTAACTTTTCAGGAAGCTTTCTAACTTCAAACAGTGTTCAAGGGGATCCGATTTTCCTGTGAGTAAATTAAGTTAAGTCAGGTATAAAAATTTACCTTAGAAAATGTTCACTTCTCTGACACACCCAAAGTTACATAGTCCACCTTTAAGACCAGATTTAAAGCCAATTTCATTTAAACACTTTAGCCTACTAATGAAATCAGATTCAGGACATCAAGGAATACATTAATAAAATGATGAACCGAGAGTAGAGGCAGTGTTTTAAAGACCCACAGTTCATTTGACGATGACTTAAATGGATATTGGAGAAACACTGTTGCATTACATTACACTCTTTCAGAAATATTAAAGTTTAAAGTTGTAGTGAGAAGCAAGAGTACCTGTTTTTGAATCGGGTCGAAGTAGGCAAAATATTCCTGTTTTGAAAGTCAATTACACTGTTATACATTTTGATAAGATGCTTAGCGTGTTCATCACAAAACTTTTGTAATTCTGCATGTTCATGTGTGCATTTGTGTGTTTCTTTCAATGGAATTTGTTTCATACTAAATTACGTGCAAAGCAGCAGTGAAAGAAACTCTTGATGACCTCTGCAGAATATCATTTAGTCGATCCATTGTGGCGAGCTGCTTTTTCCCTAATTTGTACAGCAAGTCACCTCCTGGACCGAATTTGAACTTCCTTGTTTCGGTTGCTCTAATAATACAGACGGACGTAATCATGGCGCTTGTGTCAATGCTGGAGGACCGCTTTCTCCCCACGAACTTTCATTCACCCCAATAGAATATCTTATATCTTAGCGCTCTGTTTTCAGGCACCGAGCCAAGAGAGATTTTTCTAATGAATACAGAGGCAGCTAGAAAGAAGAAGAAGAAAAAGAAGGAATGAGTGAGAGTAGACAAAGAGAGAGAGAGAGGAGATAGAGAGATCAATGTGTTCATATTGGCGTGTTAAGCATCGGTGCGAGAGCTTATGCATGTCTGCAGCTGTGTGTCTTTCTGCTAGTGCATACGAGGGAAAGATAGTGAGCGCTGAGAGAGGCAGCAGGGGAAGACAGCGAGCTTTGTCTGGTTGGAGAACAGAGAGGGGGAAAGATAGATAGGAGACTGGAATCAGACACAATAGCGGGTCTGTATCTTTATTAGAGAGGAGCAGTCAGAGTTCAGCCTAACCTTGGCCGACTAACGGGGACTGTTGTTATTATTACCTCGACTGACGTCAAACTTTCTCTCTCTCTTTTCCCATTTACTCCTCTCCCCACTCTCTCCCTTTTTTCTTCTCTGTTCTCTTTCCTTACCTTTCTTCGCCCCTTCCCAGAGGGAGCACCTAGCAGGGTGAGTAGTATATGTAGTTTGTACACTGTATGTGCTTTGTGTGTGTGTGTGTGTGTGTGTGGGTGTGTGTGTGTGTGTGTGTGTGTGTGTGTGTGTGTGTGTGTGTGTGTGTGTGTGTGTGTGTGTGTGTATGACAGTGATAAACTGAAGGGGGAATGAAGACACACAGTAAAGTGGCCTGTGTAACTGCTGGAGCCCAGCCAGGAGGGGCACGGCTCAACAGCAGCACAATAGCTGCTCAGCGCTACCAACCTTGAGCTTCCCAAGGTTTTCTACATCACACTAACATCTGAGCTCACAGCATTTGGCTGTTATCAGCAGAGAGAAGGAACAAATTGAGTGAATGGATGAACAAGCGGCTGTTTGTTTATCAGTGCCACAAATGTTCTGGTAATCTACAAGATTTAGAGAACAAGTGAAAGGATTAAAACCCAGTTAATGGCAAACACTGCTCAAAGTATGCCAGTCAGTGTCTGTAGAAACTAGCAACCCTTGTTAAAACATGTTTATGTGACTGTACTATGCATTCAGTGTATGCAATGTCAACTAGATGAGGCCCTTAACTGTCTGATTGACTGTCAGAATCACCAGTTGTTTCTTTACGGATTACACCTATGAGATCCATATTAAAAGATGTTTCCCAACAGTACCTGCTCTGTTGTTTCGTTGAGCGAATGTTTGGTTATGAATTGCACAACTACTGCCAGTACTTTAGCTGGGGTGCAGACCGCAGAGAGGTTCTGCTAACTGGTGAAAATAAATTTTAAATTGCTATCATACTGATTTATACGGTAATGTGACTTTTTAGATGGGAGGCAAGAAGACATCGACTTAAACAGTGTTCAATAACACAGGCAGGACTGTTTAAAGTTCAGTTTCAATAGTGCTGTAATTAAGGGAGAAGGTCAGATATGACAAATGGTAACTGGCGTTACAATAATAGATAAGTTTAAAAGGAATCCCTGCTTGAAAAAATAGAGTATACGTGCAACATGCAGTTAAACATGAAATGTATAGAAGTGTTCATCTTTCTTGTCGGGTTTTGCACATATTTTATGTCAATGTTGTTAAAAGTCCCCGTTAATGGCCTGAAGAATTAATGCAGTGCAAATGGTGGTGATTGAAATTCAGTGGACGTCTATGGTTTCGTCCTGTTCTCTGTGGCTGCTTTAATCAAAAACCGTGTGAACACTTCCTTACTGTACTGACTGCAACAGACAGCTGGCCTGCATCAGTGTAACTGTTGATAACGCAGAGGAGAGCAGGGGAGTTGGGGGGGGGGGGGGGGGAGACTAAAGAGAAAATAGGGAGGGGAAAGGCTGTTAAAAAAAATACCAGCAAGTCTTTGTTCTGGCGTTTATTGATGAAATGAAAATGATTTAGGAGCGCTACTGACTTAACTCTCCCTCCCTCTCGCTCTATTTCCGCAATGAAACCCTCGCCATCATTTAATTGCTAGACACAATGCTGATTGTTAAACATCAGGAAAATATTTCTCCTTTTTGAGTTTTGAGCTTTGAGGTTTTTGTATTGAACTTAGCCAAGCATTACGGCGTTTGGGATCGGGAGGGGAGAGATGCATATCAATTGTAGTTCATCAGAGAGCCCTGCACCAATAAAACATGTTGGAATTTTAAATGGAGGGGAGCAAAGGGACAGCAAGAGGAAGTCAGGAGAAGGGGGGAGGAGGAAGAGGAGGGGAAGAAGAAGAAGAAAGAAGAGAGGAAAGTTTGTTGAACTGCACTGAGGTCCATTGTGTGGTTTCTCCTCTCCTCTAGCGCTCCTTCCTGTGTGACTCATTGGATGTGTTCAAACCTCGCTGTTCTTGGGGGACAGAAAATGACAAGTGGCCCTTTACTGAACCTCTGGCCCTTGCCCCCAATGCAAAAACAGCATAATGCTTTGATCGGCTTTTCACCGGGCTAGGCTATATTGTAAATATGCCTGCACAGCTTTATTGCCCAATAATGAGAGTCATATTTTACAGGAGGACTGGTGTGTCGAGGGGAGGGCACTAATTAGCAGTATGGGCTGTCTTGTGTGCTTTGGTGGCTACGTATTAACCCCATGCTTACGTCTGTGTGTGTTTTTATTAACCCCATGCTCACGTCTTGCTGTATGTGTGTGTTTTCGTGTCTATGTGTAATGTTATCATGTGTGTTGTAAAGGGACTTTGTGTTAATGTTTGTGTTACTGCCCCAGTGTGATTTTCCTCTCCCTTAGCTAAGCTTACAATCTATGGAGAGTGGCTGTGTGTGCATGTTCCTTCACATCATAACCTGTACACTGGTGTAGGCCTACATGACTTTGTTTCTTGTGTCTATTAAATGCTGGTTTTGTTCACCTGTTTTTTGCAGTTTTTCCGTGTCTTGTTGATGTCTTCATTGTGAAAGTATTAGTAATCATGTGTGTGTTCATACTATTATTTATGTCCTTTGTGTCTTTCTCCAGAGTAAGTCAGTGTCATCAACGGACAGTCAGCCCACTGAGGACCGGCAGGGCCCGTCAGGCGGCTACGCGTCCTCACAGGGAGGTGCTGAGCCAAAGAGGAGGCGCTGTGATGACAAAGAGCCTCTTCCACCACACTCCTATGTACGAGTCTGTGTGTGTCCTTGTCCTTGTATGATGAGATAAGTTGAGCTTTAAATGATGCCTGAGAGCAAACGGAGTAGTC
Source organism: Hyperoplus immaculatus (assembly GCA_949357725.1). Lineage (NCBI taxonomy): Eukaryota > Metazoa > Chordata > Actinopteri > Uranoscopiformes > Ammodytidae > Hyperoplus > Hyperoplus immaculatus. The sequence goes on from OX442357.1 coordinate 17,562,122, forward strand.
ACAGCAGAACACTTAGGTCACTATAGAAACAGACACATAATCACATAAGCATATAAACACAAAGCACTCAATTCAAATTCAATTGTATTAGTGTGCTTTTAATGTGAAATTATGCACAATACTTACAAAGTATTTTACAGAAAGACACATTTACACACACCAAAGACTTCAGACTTAACAATGTGTGTGTGTGTGTGTGTGTGTGTGTGTGTGTGTGTGTGTGTGTGTGTGTGTGTGTGTGTGTGTGTGTGTGTGTGTGTGTGTGTGTGTGGTTGTAAATGTGTGTATAACATATCCTATGACATTACAGGACACACAGGGGTCGGGGGCCCGTGGCCGATTAGAGTCTTGTTTGGTTTGGAAGGTTCCAATAGAGAAGCGCAGGGAGCCATAGGCGATGTAGAGAAGGCGGCCAAGGCGAATAGCTGCAATGAATTAGATAGCTGTGTGTTTGCAGTCCGGAGGATTGATTGACACTGGGAGGTCTGTCCGTGCAAGATGGCCTCCAGCTAAATCAGCTTGACATCAACAACCACAGTCAGAATCTTCCTATTAGTTCAGAGCAAGAACAAGCTTGGATGGTCTCCACTTCCAGAGTGTTTTTTTCTCTTTCTATCTTGTCGAGCAGCATTACAGCTGCCATTTCTCTCTGTATTTGCGTTTTGCTCTTCTATATCTCTCTCTGTCTCCTCATTGCCATCTCTCAATGTCTCTACTTTTTCCCATACACTGCCTCCATCCTGTTTTCTTTTCATTTTCATTCAATCTTGTTTCTTTTTTTATATATATATATTTTTTTAATTTTCAGCCCACCTTCTATTTTTGGTTCTAGGAATAGACTGTAGACATAGCCCTGCTTCGGCTCTGTATAATTAGGTACTGATGTCACTCCACACTGATGTCAATAGAAATATCAGGCCATGATCACATCAAAGCTCTGTTGCCATGGTGACTAAGGGCGCACTCACACTAGGGCCGTTTGCCTGTTCCCAGCTGCAGGAAGATTCAGCACGATTCCCCCCCTCCCCACTCCCCCCACTGGCCTTTGCTCACACTGCTCGTGGCCTGTGCACGATTGCACCTTGCCTACGTCACCTTGCGCGTTTAGGATTTGGAGCGTAGTCTACTTGTAGGCTATACGACTGTTTGTGAATATTTTCATCCGGCCAAATTTGCATCATATATTCCACTTCCACATTAGAGCAACGAGAATCCTTAAACTATTGTTTTTTTTAAATGTAGCCTTGACGTAATAGGTCGCGGTGGACAGTCTCATATTTGTGCAGCACGCTGTTTATTATTACACTCAACAAAAATATAAACGCAACACTTTTGTTTTTGCTCCCATTTTTCATGAGATGGACTTAAAGATCTAAAATTCATTCCAGATACACAATATTACCATTTCTCTCAAACATTGTTCACAAATCTGTCTAAATGTGTGATAGTGAGCACTTCTGCTTTGCTGAGATAATCCATCCCACCTCACAGGTGTTCACATCAAGATGCTGATCTGACATCATGATTAGTGCACAGGTGTGCCTTAGACTGTCCACAATAAAAGGCCACCCTGAAATGTGCAGTTTTGTCTCACAGCAAAATGCCACAGATGCCACAAGCATTGAGGGAGCGTGCAATTGGCATGCTGACAGCAGGAATGTCAACCAGATCTGTTGCTCGTGCATTGAATGTTCATTTCTCCACCATAAGCCGTCTCCAAAGGCGTTTCAGAGAATATGGCAGTACATCCAACCGGCCTCACAACCGCAGACCACGTGTAACCACACCAGCCCAGGACCTCCACATCTAGCAGGTTCACCTCCAAGATCGTCTGAGACCAGCCACTGAGACAGCTGCTGAAACAAAACAAGATGCTGATCTGACATCATGATTAGTGCACATGTGTGCCTTAGACTGTCCACAATAAAAGGCCACTCTGAAATGTGCATTTTTTTGCTTTATTGGGGGTCTGGGGACTCAGAACCAGTCAGTATCTGGTGTGACCACCATTTGCCTCATGCAGTGCAACGCATCTTCTTCGCATAGAGTTTATCAGATTGTCAATTGTGGCCTGTGGAATGTTGGTCCACTCCTCTTCAATGGCTGTGCGAAGTTGCTGGATATTAGTGGGAAGTGGTGCACGCTGTCGTATACGCCGGTCAAGCACATCCCAAACATGCTCAATGGGTGACATGTCCGGTGAGTATGCTGGCCATGCAAGAACTGGGACATTTTCAGCTTCCAAGAATTGTGTACAGATCCTTGCAACATGGGGCCGTGCATTATCTTGCTGAAACGTGAGGTGATGTTCATGGATGTATGGCACAACAATGGGCCTCAGGCTCTCATCACGATATCTCTGTGCATTCAAAATGCCATCAATAAAATGCACCTGTGTTCTTCGTCCATAACAGATGCCTGCCCATACCATAACCCCACCACCACCATGGGCCACTCGATCTACAACATTGACATCAGCAAAGCGCTCACCCACACGACGCCACACACGCTGTCTGCCATCTGCCCTGAACAATGTAAACCGAGATTCATCCGTGAAGAGCACACCTCTCCAACGTGCCAGACGCCATCGAATGTGAGCATTTGCCCACTCAAGTCTGTTACGGTGACGAGCTGGAGTCAGGTCAAGATCCCGATGAGGACGACGAGCATGCAGTTGAGCTTCCCTGAGACGGTTTCTGACAGTTTGTGCAGAAATTGTTTGGTTATGCAAACCAATTGTTTCAGCAGCTGTCTCAGTGGCTGGTCTCAGACGATCTTGGAGGTGAACCTGCTAGATGTGGAGGTCCTGGGCTGGTGTGGTTACACGTGGTCTGCGGTTGTGAGGCCGGTTGGATGTACTGCCATATTCTCTGAAACGCCTTTGGAGACGGCTTATTGTAGCTGTTGCTGAAAGGGTACTTTAAATAGGGTACATGTCATATCATATAAATGTTTAAATATGTAAATAAATAAATATCAATAAATAAGTTCATGATGAGCAAGGTTATACAATATTATTACAAATGTGTGATTAAACCCCCTGGTGAGAATGTGTATTCTGTCAATTTTGTTGCAAGGCGGAACAATTGTTGTAACGTTACGCTCCCTACGGACTGATGAGAGGAGAGAACATACAAGGAAGTTGGAGCGGTAAACACGTTGTCTTTAGCTCATCGAACGATTTCCAAGTTATATGCATTGTATTATAAGTAAATTCAAACAAATCTCTGTTAGAACCTCTTTTCGTTACAAGCAGCCAACGAGGTATTGTATTTTTGTGATTTCATTTCTTTATTAGTGTTTATTGATGCGAACTATTATCTGACGTACTGTATTGTACTGTGTTTAAGTTCTCATGGCGTGGATGGTGTATACAGCAAGAAGAAAGGCATCAATAAACGCCCGTTTTGCAAAAAGGAACCGTTCCTGTGTTGCCGTGTATCGAAAGGAGTTACAGTGAGAACTCGACTGCCTTCGCGGGTAGGAGAGACACCGGACCATACGGTGGAAGAAGACGACAGAAGCAAGTTCAACGAACATTGATAGCTAAGTTTCCATTCATGCTAGCGCATCTCGAAGACGTAGGTTAGCCTGCCTGTCAATCAAGTCGATTTCCAGGACAAAGAAGCCTCGCCAAAGCCGAGTGGTGGGAGAAGAAGTTCCTGGAATTTACAAGGACTCAGGTTATCGCTTTGCAAACGGTGCTTTGTATGAAGGTTTCAAACTAGTATTATGTTCATTTGCTGATATTGTCGAACTGTATGTGTTTAACTGCAAATTAGTCCAACTGCAGACTAAGAAGGCTTTAGTTTCAAACGGTGCAACAGCATAATTCAAAAGGAAGATTGTGTAATTTCGATTTATTGTGCCAGGTGTAAAAGGCATTCTTAAGTTAAAGAAATATTTGCATATTTCTGTTTATTAAGCCAGATTTATAAGGCATCTTTGAGTTTGGTCAAGACTTGTACATTTTCTGTTTATTAAGCAAAAGGCATTTTAAGTTGAATTTATAAGTCTATGGGAGATTCAACGTACATATAATTCCAAAATTAAGTGATTATCAAAATAGGCCCAAGTAACTTCCTCTTAGTAACAACTTTCTGCACAAGCCTGTAGGAAGCATTTGCAGTATTAGCAAGTAAACAGTAGGCTATTCAAGTCAAAAATAGCCTAGGCTAAATAGGCCTAACTTAAAGGACTAGGTATTTCAAATAATTTAAAACTACTACCAAATTAGTTTAATTAATCTTCTCAACACATTGTCAATTGACAAGCCTCATTATTTCAATATGTCAGATTCAAACACAAGCTCACACATTACCGAACAACATACAGACAAACTAGCTCAGCCCGAGGTTGATGCCCAAGCTGTAGAAGGAGAAGACACTGTGCGAAGAAGCAAAAGAACTCGAACCTTGACGGAAAAAGGGAAAGAGCTTCAAGAAGAAAAATCAAAAGGCATTCATCGCAGATACAGGATTGCTTATGAGAAATGGAAGTGGAACGCAAAGGTAACTAAAGAGTTGATGAGTGATGAAATCTCAGAGGAAGAATTAAACAACTTGATTGATAATCTGCAGGCCACATGCACTGACGTTAAGACAACATATGAAGAACTCCGTCAAATACAAGCTCCTGATGCAGACGTGCGACGTAAAGTGGATGCATGTGTAGCGATGTCTGAGTTCATGATTAAAAGAGCACAACAACTTGTTGACGGCGATGCTGCAGTGAATGAGGAGCAATGGCCAGACGTCGGCTCCATTTTCAATTCATCAAGTCCATCATTAAAGTCCCTATACCTCCGCTCAGAACACAACACTCAGTTGAGTAATCATTCAGTCAAGAGAGTTGAGGCTGTAGCTGAAGCAGCTGCTGCCAAAGAAGTTTTGTCAGTGCTAGAGGAGCAGGACAAGGAAGTCGCTGAACTTCAAAGATTAGAAGCTGAAGAAAAGCTACGCGCTGCACAGTTTGAGGCTGAAGAGAAGCTACGCACTGCACAATTTGAGGCTGAATTGCTAGCTAGACAACAGGCAATGAAAAATCAACTCCGAAAGCTTGAACGCCTAGAAGAAGTAAAAAGGCTGAACGCAGCCACAGCCCGAGTCAAGGTGTACGATGGACACAGTGACAAGTCCGAAGTAGGTAGCCTACCACATTATGTCAAACTACCATATCATTCACAAACCCTCAAAGCATCAAGCCCTGCATTCATTCTTCAACAAACTCAAGTACAAAGTCATTATCGCCCCGACGTTCAATCAGTCGCACAAGTTCCACCAAAGGTGCAGGCACATGGTCCTGATTTAGCAACTGCTCTCGCTGAAGCCATGAGTGCTAATCGTCTCCCAACACCTGAACCTACAGTATACATGGGAGATCCCATAAAGTACAACGACTGGAAATTGTCATTTCAAATACTAATTGACCGAAAAGGCATTCCAAAAAATGAGAAACTCTACTACTTGAGAAAGTATCTAAGCGGTGCTGCGAAGAAAGCTGTTGAAGGACTCTTCCTGATCGGCACAGAGGCAGCGTACGACACTGCATGGGAGCTGCTAGAGAAGCGCTTTGGAGACCCTTTCGTAATCGGGAAGTCCTTCAGAGACAAGCTCCATGCGTGGCCAAAGGTAAACTCTAAAGACGGATGCGAACTCAGAGAACTTGCAGATTTCCTCCAGAGCTGTGAGGCTGCAATACCTCATATTAAGACGCTAGAGATTCTCAACGACTGCACTGAAAGTCAGAAGATCTTGTCAAAGCTCCCAGACTGGCTTGTGTCGAGATGGAATCGTAAAGCCATGGAAGCAAGACAAGCAAAGGCTGAATATCCTTCTTTCAAAGAGTTGGTGAACTTCTTATCAAAGGAAGCAGACCTGGCGTGTGACCCAATATCCTCTGTCCAAGCACTCAAGAATACACAGAATGAGAAACCAAGGCAGACAAGGACTGAAACCATAAAGGCAAAAACATTGTCAACAAATACAACACAGAACACTGTCTCTTGTGTCTTCTGCAAGAAGTCTGGACATCGGCTGGAGAAGTGTTTTAAGTTTGTGGAAAAGACAGTCCCAGATCGCATCAAATTCGTACAAGAAGAAAAACTCTGCTTCGGCTGTCTAAAGACCGGTCACCACTCCAGAAATTGTGAGGATAAGAGCAAGTGTGATACATGCAGACGAAGACATCCAACATGCTTGCATGACGACAACTTCCAAAGGAGTTCTCAAGCAAAGAAAGTGGAGCGCGACTCAAATAAGGCCAGAGGAACAGAGCAAACCCCTGCAACTGCCACTGCAACCACCAATAGAGTTGCCCAAGGCAATCAAGGCTCACACACATCCTCAATAGTACCAGTCTGGGTCTCCTCCACAAAACAGCCTGACCATGAGATCTTAACATATGCATTGCTGGATACGCAGAGTGACACGACATTCGTCCTTAACCAAGTTGCTCAAGAGCTCAACACGAAGAAAGAGAATGCCTGTCTGCGACTTTCCACAATGTCTTCAGTTTCTACAGTCATACCCTGTCAAAAACTGTACAACCTTCAAGTGAGAGGCTACAACATGGACAAAGTGATTTCACTACCACCTCTCTTTTCACGCGAGTTCATTCCTGCTGAGAGGTCGCACATTCCCACCTCAGAGACAGCTCAAAAATGGCCTCATCTTGAACCATTGGTCGACAAGATTCCTCCACCATTGGACTGCCAAGTCGGCCTACTGATAGGTTACAACTGCCATCAAGCTCTTCTTCCCAGAGAAATCCTTTGCGGAGAAGAAGGCCATCCATATGGTCAACGGACCGACCTTGGATGGAGCATTGTAGGCTGTTCCAAGCCAGCTACTGAGTATGAAGATGCAATAGGTGTGAGCCATAGGGTCATTGTACGACAAGTGACTCCTGCCGCACAACCTCTAAGTCGACTCAAGGAAGAAGTACACTTTGTCTGCAGAAATCAGGTCAAAGAGCTGAATCCGTCGGAAATCATCAAAGCACTTGAAATGGATTTTGCAGATCATTCAACAGACGACAATCCAGTCTCTCAAGAGGATCTTCTCTTCATGTCAAGAGTGAAAGAGGGGATAAGACAGAAAGACGATGGGCACTATGAACTACCACTTCCGTTCAAGAAGGAGAAACCCAGTCTGCCAAATAACGAAAGATGTGCAGCTAACAGATTAGCAGCACTGGAGAGACGACTAAGAAAGAACGAACAGTACTACAATGACTATGTTCTATTCATGAATGACATCATTGCTCGTGGAGACGCTGTCAAGGTCCCAGAGTCTGAACTCCACAAGCAACCAGCATGGTATATTCCGCACCACGGAGTCTACCACCCTCACAAACCAGGGAAGATACGAGTAGTCTTCGACTGTTCTGCACGTTTTCAAGATACATCGCTCAATGATCACCTCTTAACTGGACCAGACCTGACGAACGCTTTGGTTGGTGTGCTGATCCGATTCAGGAAGGGCCCAATCGCCATAATGTGTGACATTGAGAAGATGTTTCACCAATTCCACGTGGCAAGGGAACACCAGGACTACTTGAGGTTCCTCTGGTGGGATAAAGGTGATATGAATTCTAAACCCTCGGTGTACAAGATGCGCGTGCACTTGTTTGGGGCAGCTTCATCACCCGGCTGCTCCAACTTTGCCCTCAAGCACCTTGCCGCACAAGGCCGCGGACACTACAAAGAAGAGACAATAAGGTTCATCCAAAGAAGTTTTTACGTCGACGATGGCTTAACAAGTGTTTCTACAACCACAGAGGCAATTAGCCTGATCAAAGAGTCAAGAGCCCTATGCAGAACGGGAAACTTGAGACTACACAAGTTTGTGTCAAACAGTAAGGATGTTATCAACTCAGTGCCACCAACAGAATGTACCCAAGTCAAGGATCAAGACATGGCACTAGGAGAACACATCGAACGAGCCCTTGGTGTCCAGTGGTGTGTTGAAGCAGACGAGTTTCAATTCAGGATCCTCGTGAAGGACAAACCACTTACTAGAAGAGGAGTGCTCTCAACTGTCGCCTCTGTCTTCGACCCACTTGGCTTTGTGGCGCCATTCATACTGCTCGGTAAGCAGATTCTTCAAACACTGTGCAGCGAGAAGGTAACCTGGGACGAAGCGCTTCGCCCACGGTGGGAGTCATGGCTGAGAGACTTACCTGAGCTGGCATCTTTGAAAATCCCAAGAAGTTACTCACCTGATGAATCCGGGAAGACTTCAAAATATGAACTACACAACTTTTCAGACGCAAGTTGCATAGGCTACGGTGCCTGTTCGTACCTTCGAGTCACAAGTGAAACCGGGCAGGTCAGCTGTTCACTCATCATGGGAAAGTCGAGGGTCGCCCCCACGAAACTGACCACAATCCCAAGACTCGAACTATCATCTGCAGTAACCTCTGTGCGCAGTGGTGACTTCATCAGAGGAGAGCTGGAAATAGAAGCTCTGCCAGAGTACTACTGGACCGACTCAAAGGTAGTGCTAGGCTATGTGAATAATGATGCCAAGAGATTCCATACATTCGTTGCGAACCGCATACAGCGAATCAAATCAAGTACCGACTCTGCACAATGGCACCATGTCCGCTCCGAAGACAACCCAGCAGACCTGGCGTCTAGAGGAGCCAGTGCAGCCCAATTGAAGGACTCTTGTTGGTTGAAGGGACCAGACTTCCTTTGGCAACCAAATCTGTCAATCAAAGAACCAATAGTAGAAATGGATGACGCTGACCCAGAACTGCGGAAAGCCTGTGTTCATACTGTCAAAGTCGAAATCAAAAACCCATTGCTCAGCCGTCTAAGTAAGTTCTCAGATTGGTCAAGAGCTGTGAAGGCTGTCGCCAGACTAAAGAAATACGTCAGGAAACGTAGTGGAGGTCAAGTAGGGACCGGCAAAACTACAAACCTGGAAGAGAGACGCGAAGCAGAGCTGTTCATCATCAAGCTTACACAAGAGGAAGCCTTTGCTGATGAACTAAAGAAAATCAAATGCAATGGAGCTGAAAAACTCTGCAAGCGCAACAAGCTCTACCGACTGAATGCTTACCTCGATGTGAATGATATCCTCAGGGTGGGAGGACGGTTGTCTCAGTCAGCTCTGCATCACGATGTGAAGCACCCAGCAATACTGCCACGGAAAGCACACGTGTCAGACCTGATTGTCAAGTATCACCACGAACGTGTACACCACCAAGGAAGAGGGATGACAATGAATGAGATACGCGCAAATGGAATATGGATTCTTGGATGCGGAAGTGTCGTCTCCTCTCACATCTACAAGTGCGTCCCATGCAGAAAGTATAGGAGAACCACAGAAGTTCAACAAATGGCAGATCTCCCAGAAGAGAGAACTCTGACAAGTCCTCCATTTACCTACTGTGGACTCGACTGCTTTGGTCCATTCCTTGTGAAAGAAGGAAGAAAAGAACTTAAACGATATGGGTTGATCTTTACCTGCTTATGCTCTAGAGCAGTGTATATAGAGACCCTAGACGACATGACCACTGATGCGTTCATTAACGCTCTCAGAACATTCATAGCCATCAGAGGCCCCGTGCGACAACTGAGGTGTGATCGGGGGACGAATTTTATGGGTGCTAGAAGAGAGTTTGCAGAGCTACTCAAGAGCATGGATCAAGAGCGCCAAAGGGAAATCGGTTGTGAATTCATTGTGAACATCCCATCAGCAAGTCATATGGGTGGAGTCTGGGAACGCCAAATTCGAACAATTAGAAGCATCCTGACGACCATGCTTGACAAGTGGGCAAACAGACTTGATACCACAAGCTTAAAGACGCTCATGTACGAAACAATGGCCATTATCAACAGCCGACCTTTGAGTGTTGAACATCTTCACGACCCGACGGCTCCAGAGCCTCTTACGCCAAACCATATTCTCACCATGAAATCTGCAGTCATACTGCCACCGCCTGGACAGTTCTGTAAAGAGGATCTGTATCTGCACAAGAGATGGAGAAAGGTGCAGTTCTTGACAAATGAATTCTGGCAAAGATGGAAACGGGAATATCTGCTGAACCAACAACAACGTCAGAAATGGCACGGACCATCAAGGAACTCACAAGTGAACGACATTGTTATCCTCAAGGACGAGTGCGCTCCAAGAAATGAATGGAAGCTCGCAAGAGTAATCGAAGCTCAGCCTGGAAGAGATGGCAAAGTGCGCAAGCTGAAGCTGGTGCTCAGTGAGACTTCTGTCGACAAGGGCAAACCTCACACAAGACTGATTCATTTAGAAAGACCTATTCATAAAATAGTAACATTAGTAGAAGCCGTTTAAGACACACACATACACACAGTCATGCACACATGCATACAGATACTTGAAACTAGTAAAAAAAAAAGGGAAATCCCGCATTTCAGGTCAATGAGTGATTTGGTGGGAGTGTAGCTGTTGCTGAAAGGGTACTTTAAATAGGGTACATGTCATATCATATAAATGTTTAAATATGTAAATAAATAAATATCAATAAATAAGTTCATGATGAGCAAGGTTATACAATATTATTACAAATGTGTGATTAAACCCCCTGGTGAGAATGTGTATTCTGTCAATTTTGTTGCAAGGCGGAACAATTGTTGTAACGTTACGCTCCCTACGGACTGATGAGAGGAGAGAACATACAAGGAAGTTGGAGCGGTAAACACGTTGTCTTTAGCTCATCGAACGATTTCCAAGTTATATGCATTGTATTATAAGTAAATTCAAACAAATCTCTGTTAGAACCTCTTTTCGTTACAAGCAGCCAACGAGGTATTGTATTTTTGTGATTTCATTTCTTTATTAGTGTTTATTGATGCGAACTATTATCTGACGTACTGTATTGTACTGTGTTTAAGTTCTCATGGCGTGGATGGTGTATACAGCAAGAAGAAAGGCATCAATAAACGCCCGTTTTGCAAAAAGGAACCGTTCCTGTGTTGCCGTGTATCGAAAGGAGTTACAGCTTATGGTGGAGAAATGAACATTCAATGCACGAGCAACAGATCTGGTTGACATTCCTGCTGTCAGCATGCCAATTGCACGCTCCCTCAATGCTTGTGGCATCTGTGGCATTTTGCTGTGAGACAAAACTGCACATTTCAGGGTGGCCTTTTATTGTGGACAGTCTAAGGCACACCTGTGCACTAATCATGATGTCAGATCAGCATCTTGATGTGAACACCTGTGAGGTGGGATGGATTATCTCAGCAAAGCAGAAGTGCTCACTATCACACATTTAGACAGATTTGTGAACAATGTTTGAGAGAAATGGTAATATTGTGTATCTGGAGTGAATTTTAGATCTTTAAGTCCATCTCATGAAAAATGGGAGCAAAAACAAAAGTGTTGCGTTTATATTTTTGTTGAGTGTAATATAACGGCCCGTCATCAGACCATACGTACCGGATGGTTTTATACACACACACATCGCTCCATCAAATCCAAGTCAGAACTTTTTGTATGGGCAGAGATCGTTTTTTAAGTGTCTTTATAAAGTTTCATGTTAAACCTTAGTGTAGGCTACTGTTTCCTTATCACTGGGCCGCGGTGTGTTGTTTTGTGTTCGTCTCCACCGCCATGCGTAAAGGCAGTTATAACAGCTGACGGGAGGAAAAAGAAAAAAAAATCATCTGACGAACGTGAGTAAACACGAAAACCTTTTTGCTTTGCTTTCTGCGCTCACCTATTTAGCTCTCTCCCTCTTTTATTAGCCCACACCTAGGCCTACACACACGTTAATTCTCACACATTTTATGTAGCTACAAGTCCAAGTGGTGGGCAATTCTGGTGCCGACTAGTAAGGCAGCGGATGTTAACGGACTATGCATCCTTAATAAATTCGCGTCAGGAACGCCGCCTGTGCGCTTGCTTGTGCGCGTGTCATCTCATTAGTTCCTGACGTGAATTTATTAAGGATGCGCATAGTCCTTTAACGCCCGCTGCCTTACTAGTCGGCACCAGAATTGCCCACCACTTGGACTTGTAGCTACATAAAATGTGTGAGAATTAACGTGTGTGTAGGCCTAGGTGTGGGCTAATAAAAGAGGGAGAGAGCTAAATAGGTGAGCGCAGAAAGCAAAGCAAAAAGGTTTTCGTGTTTACTCACGTTCGTCAGATGATTTTTTTCTTTTTCCTCCCGTCAGCTGTCATAATACTGCCTTTACGCTTGGCGGTGGAGACGAACACAAAACAACACACAACGGGACTCCGCGGCCCGGTGATAAGGAAACAGTAGCCTACACTACGGTTTAACAAGAAACTTTATAAAGACACTTAAAAAAACGATGTCTGCCCATACAAAAAGTTCTGACTTGGATTTGATGGAGCGATCTATGTGTATAAAACCATCCGGTACATATGGTCTGATGACGGGCCGTTATATTAATAATAAACAGCGTGCTGCACAAATATGATACTGTCCACCGCGACCTATTACGTCAAGGCTACATTTAAAAAAAACAATAGCTTAAGGATTCTCGTTGCTCTAATGATGCAAATGTGGCCGGATGAAAATATTCACAAACAGTCGTATAGCCTACAAGTAGACTACGCTCTAAATCCTAAACGCGCACGGTGACGTTGGCAAGGTGCAATCGTGCCCAGGCCACAAGCAGTGTGAGCGCGGGCCTGCGGGGGGGAGGGGGGAATCGTGCTGAATCTTCCTGCAGCACGGAACAGGCCAACGGCACTAGTGTGAGTGGGCCCTCAGTGCCATCATTCTCAAAATGATTCTGGAAAAAAAAGGAGAGCGATAGAGAGAGATGGCTAGACTAAGGGCGAAAATATGCCACGGATGCAGAAAGAACAGTGTGTGTGTGTGTGTGTGTGTGTGTGTGTGTGTGTGTGTGTGTGTGTGTGTGTGTGTGTGTGTGTGTGTGTGTGTGAGTGAGAGATCAAAGTAGGGTTTCTTTGAGGCAGGTGCTTGGTGAGAATATATGATTTATAGTATCTCTTTGTTAAATGTTGCATGGTGGACAGAAAGTGCAAAGACCAGTGATATTGATGTATCGATCTGTGTGTGGACTCGTGTGATTTGTGTGTGTGTTTCTCCATCTTTATTATGAAAGTTCTCTTTTGTACACACATACACACTTACACACTTACACACACACACACACACACGCACACACACACACACGCACACACACACACACACACACACACACACACACACACACACACACACACACACACACACACACACACACACACACACACAGTGTATGTCTGTCTGGATGATACAGGAAAAAAAGAGCTAATAAAACAGCTACCTCAATGGATATGGAGAAGTTTTGATAATATTTTAACCTTTTCGTGTGTCTTTGCTTCTCAGGACAGTGATGGAGACAAGAGTGAAGACAATCTCGTAGTGGACGTCTCCAATGAAGTAGGTTTCCTATTTGGTTTGAATGGCTTTTGACATCCACATACGTTAATTGGCTATAATCTATAGTTTTGTACAACATAACAATCAATCACAACTTCTAGCACATGAAAGAGGTCGCTTGCAGTGATTTACCTGGGGAGAATTGTCACTTGATACAGCTATACACAGTGTTTTAGCAACTCTTTCTTTTATAGTCCAAAACTGTGCAGGTAAAGAGCCACTTATTCCCTATATATAGTATAATTTAGTGGCAGAGTTTAGGAATGGGCAAATCTTTCAGAAATACATACACTGTAACGGTGTAAATATTCCACTTTCACTACCAATGCTTTCACACAATTTCCATATGGAAAAAATATGTCACTCACTCACTGAACTCACACTCCATTCGCTCTCTCTTCCACTCACTTCCTCACAGCTACGCCCTTGTACAAAAGTTGTAGATCCCTGTTACAGTATATATCTTTGATTTCCCTACAAAGCCACACGTCTAAAGCAGCCTTTATCCAACAGAAGCTCTCTGACACTGTGCTGCAACCCACACATGAATAAAGCATGAACCCAATGTTGGAGGCCAGTGTTGCTCACGGGAATAACCATAGATGTACTTGCCAATGCTTTGAATCACCCTCCGTCCTCTGAATAACCCTGTCAGTCTGAATGTGGATTGTACAATTGAACACGCAGATCTGTCTGTGTGTGTGTGTGTGTGCGTGTGTGTGAGAGAGTCGGGGAGCCGTTTTGGATGAATTATTTTTTTCCCTACAAATTATTGTAGCCCTATTTGCTTTGGTGTGGTTGGTAGGAACATTAATTATTATTATATTATTTTCGGCATATGCTCCAATGGTCAGTTTAGCTAACTTCCTGTCAGTGACTGCAGTTAGCAGTCCCCTCCCGCGTCACCACATAAGCGAGTTATCTAGCATCATCTCAGATCCGCAAGTGTGATGAAACATGATCAAAACAGACATTAGGAAGGATTTTTACCTGCTCCGCCATTGTAGGCGCATACACATTCACCCATCAGTCGCTCTGCAAGTGCACCGTCAGTGAGACTGGTGCCGGTTTGTAGCGTTCTCTCTTCTTTCTTTTTTTTAAAGATATTTTTTGGGCATTTTTATGCTTTATTGATAGTGCAGAGAGACAGAAGTGAAATGGGGCAGAGAGTGGAGTGACATGCAGAGAACGACCGCGGGCGGAAATCGAACCTGGGTCTGCTGCTGGGCCCGGCCTGGGGGGGGATGCCCTACCAACTGAGCTAAGGGCGCCCCAGTGTTCTCTCTTCTGATTCAGGTTATCAGTTGTGGGATCCCTGAAAAGTTTATTTGCCGATTACATGCAGAGCGGGTGACAGAGAGATCGGCTTTATGAAACGCGCACACTATTTAAGTGATCACTGTATGAATAAAGACCGATTTAACACTTATATTAACATAAATAAATCGCTTACTTCACCTTTAACAAAGATGAAATTAACAATTATTTCCATTTTTCAATAATCTACAAATTTGTTTTCAGATTGATAGATTAAGTGTCAGTTGTCTTGGATTGAGAGTGCCTTTGTGTTTGGATGTGTGTGAGTCAGCAGGTACACAGGACACACACACACACACACACACACACACACACACACACACACACACACACACACACACACATTGCCAAATACTTGGTCTACCTATCTCTTCTCGTATACCTCTTTCGTGGTTATTTTTGTTCTCTTTCCAACCTCGCGAAGCCTCTCTTCACTGTATCTTTTCTTTTCACTCCATCTTTCCCACTTCTGTAACCCCGCTCCGCCTCCCTCTTTTCCTTCCCCTCACTCATTAGATAACTTCCCTCTCGTACATTTAATACATGCAAAGCCGTTTCTGCCCCTGGAACATTTTAGCTCTTTAAATACTTCACACAGTGTACCAGAATATGTTTTATATAAGCCCTCTGTATTTTGATATTGCACACAAAAGCGTAACCGGTCTCTTGTGTGATTTGGAAACTAGTACAAAAGGTGAAAGAAAACAAATGTGACAACTGTGGGTAATGGCAGAAAAAAGGGGAGGGAACTTCTTGTGCGTGTGTGTGTGTGTGTGTGTGTGTGTGTGTGTGTGTGTGTGTGTGTGTGTGTGTGTGTGTGTGTAAGTGTGTAAAATGCCTGCACTGATCACTCTGACCCAGTCAGAAGTGCTTACTCCAGCTCTCAGTTCTGGGGGAGGCAGTGGCTCCAGTGATGAAAGCAGCTGTAACAGCAACATTATCCCCATACACTTCTTTAGCAGCAATAGTAATTGTCAACTGTTTCATGTAATGTTCCCTAAGCTCCTATACAAATCACCATACAGCTACAGGTCCTGTGATGTATTTTTTATTAACCTTTATTTTTCCAGGAATATACTCATTGAGATTCAAAATCTCTTTTTCAAGAGAGTCCTGGCCAAGAAGGCAGCATAAAAACATAAAAGTTTCACATTAAAAAACAAAATTTCACACTTAAAACAAGACACAAAACACAATAAAAAGTAAATAAAAATAAAATAAAAAGTCACAAAGCATCAATCTCATTGGCAGTAAGTCAGTGTTCAGTAACCGGGCATGTACAGTTTGCGGTTAAATAGTCCTTAATCCTGCTTTTGTAATTGTTCATGGTGATAAAGGATTCAAGTTTAAGGTGTTCCTGTAGTTTACACCATGATGAGGGGGCAAAAGATTTAAAGGCACTTTCACCAAACGCAGTGCGAGTCCGAGGAACGTTATACATAATCAAACTGCTAGACCGAGTGATACGAGCACTGTTTTTAGGAACCATTAGAGAACACAAATAAGGAGGCAGATCGTACAAAATTGCCTTATATGTATCTGTTAAACTGTGTAACCTGCTGCTGTGATATAACAAACTCTGCCTGGTTCATCCCAGCTTTTAAAAGATGCACCCAGAGGAGATTTGTGTGTGTGAAAGACAAAGCAAAGAAAGAACAGGGCCCATATAATCAACAGCGATGAACCCATGTTGGCTAAAAATACAACAAAAATATTTGAAAGAACAATGTAAAGATAAAGAGATAAAGATAAAATGCAAGGGGCTGTGATAGTGGAGACATGTGGCTTCAGGTACAGGTGAGACTTGAGATTAAATAATAATAATGAAACACGATCCAGGATTTCCAGTCGGAGTATTAGAGCTGTAACTTTTGAAGAAATAGTCGCTGAAAAAACACTGAGTGTTCTATAACATTAGAAAAAGGAATGTTATCATGGTGACAAAATTGTTGCGTCTATTGCAACGGGCCTCATTTATTTAAAAATCGGATCGACTAGGAAAAAGTGGTTGCACACATTTCATTGACCAACACATGTGCCTTGCTGGTACATTGAGTTGTGGCAACTTTCTAATGTCTGTCTGAACAGCCTTACTACTGATGCACTCTATACAGGTGACGTTACACTGCTGAGGAAGTGATTGCAGTGCAGAAGCACTATGGTAAAACTACTTATTGTTTCAAAAAATATAAAAACAATGGACACTGTCTTTGTCATTCAGGAGCCTAACTCTCCTGTGGGCAGCCCTCCTCACTCCCCACATGGGAACGGGTTAGACCGGGCTCCTACCCTGAGAAAAGAGCTCCCGGGTTCAAGCACAGGAGAGGCCTCCTCTACCCCTAACCCCCGCAGCCCCACCCCAGGCAAGTCCAAGGACCCAGCACAGGTAAGATGGATTCTTAAGGGGTATGCTGTCCCCTGCTGACTACTTTTACTTTGTGCTAATAAATCACTGTAATTTTCAATATTAAATGAGACTTAATACCGTTTTTCACTTTGGTGATGAAAAGACTTAAAATGTATACAATCCATAACCTTTGGACAATTACCAACCCTCCTCCTATTAAGCTATGTTGACAGCTACATGGATGTCTAGGACGGACATATAACTTTTAACTGCAGCCGTGAGCCTGTGTCAGTATCACCTGCTCTCAATGTGATGAGTGAAAAGGTGATAGATTCTGGAGGATTGTGGAACAAAGGAGGGATCAGTCCCATGACGTACCAGTCATTTGTGGTATTACTTGTTTGACTTCTCTACAGATGGATAAGTCCCAGTCGCCATTGTCTAAGTCTGGCACCCCGTCCCCGTCCCATCGTGAGGCCCATACCCCTGGAACCCCTGGAGCCCCTGGTCCCAGCACCTCCTGCCTTCGTCTGGTCAGCAAAGCAGCATCCAGTGCAGACCCCCTGGGTGAGACTCTCCTGACTGTTAAACAAGCTTTATGACAGTTTTAAAGCTATGTCAGAATGTCACTCAGAAAAAGCCTTGGAAGGGATTTGCACCCAGTCTACCTCGACCCTTCATGCCTTGTATTCTCTTGTCCCTTTGTTTTTTCCATTTCCTCATCTTTTTATTCTGCAAGCTCACTGTTGCTTTGTCATGCAGTGATAGCTTACCGTCTTGTGCCCAAAACACTTGATACGACCTAGGAACATTTTAAGAAAAAGAAGATATGCCCTGGTGTTTTAAATATTCCAAACCACAAGAGAACTCCTTAATTACTCCTTACTAAGAATTACCACTATCTGTCCCTCTGTGGCCAGCGGTGGAGACCACTGTTGGTTTTGACAGCTCCCAGGTCTGAAACTTTGTTAGTGTATACAAACAAACAAAGTCTACTGACAGAAAGAGACTCCCGTTCTTCTCAGCCCCTCTGTGACTGTGTGCTGTGCGTCCCCTGTGTTTTCTATGGTTTCCCCTCCGTCTTCCCATCCTTTCAATCCCTCCCTCCGCTCTCCCTCCCTCCCCAGCTCTGCGCAGTCCCATGTCTGTGCCCTCTGGTTCATACCCGGCTCATTTTGGAGTGGTGTCCCACGCAGGGCTGAACGGGGAGCTGGCCAGCCCGGGAGGCTTCGGAGGGGCGCTCACTCTCTCCCCACAAATCAGCGCAGCAGCCAACGCCTACTCTCGCAGCCCCATGGTGAGCAAAGGCCACGTTATTCTGCCCTGTCAAGGTTTGATTTATATTTCAGTGTCAGATCTAACCCCTGACTGTCAAATCACTGTTAAACAAAAGATGAATGTGTGCTGTGTGTTATCAGCTAGCATGGCAGTGTTGTGCACTCATCATTACATACTCAAAGTTATAATGTTTACATTCTTTACTAATTCTCTTTGATGGAGAGTGACGGGATTGAGGGAACATGTTTGCAAAACCCTAACCTCCTTAGCACTACTGAATTATGGTTGGTATGGTATGGTTTAGCATTTCCTTACCTTCAGTATCAGATATGTATTTAAACACACAGTAGCCAGAGCATTCCAACGTCACTGTCCTTTAGCATCATAGCTCATGAAACTAGTTATATTTTTGTTGTTGTCAGCTGTCAAAGTAAGGTGTAGCTGTAGCAACAGTATGCAGCCTCTGCACATATAGCTCCCGCAAGACCTTAACATAACTCAGCCTTAAGGCAGGATGTTCACTGCAGTGCCCTGTTCACCACCTTGTCATCAGTCTGGGGGAAAGGAAGCATGCTCACAACATCACATATCAGTGTCAGCACACTCACAAGCTGTATCCCATTACAGAGACCGCATCCTTGGAAGGACGCGGTCTCGCGGTCTATGAAGGCTATAGCCTGTGAAGGCCGATTCGAAGGCCAAACCAGGGCCGAACGAGCGTTGTTAAACGGGACTGTCTCCGCAGGTCTCCGTTTACAAGCATTTCCGGTTTGCATAACAAGCCGTTACCTTGCATGACGACTCGCCGCTCCTGTGCTGCCTAGCAACCCTGATTGCTGCCAACGGAGACAGCCTTGTCAACGGAGGAAAAAAGAAAAAGACGTTGCCTACCAGACGAAAAGAAAAAAAAGTACAAGAAAAAAAGAAAGGAAGATAAAAGTTAAGAAGATGGAGCAACACGTTGCTGTTTTGTTATTTTTATTTTATTTTATGCCTATATCTCTGAAAAAAACCCAATGAATCTTGGGATATGTTGGGCCGCGAACGATACATCTGATGCAGCCTTCAAAACCGTGAAACGAAGGCTGCATTTCTCGGCCGCATATGAGGAGCCTTGCAAATGGAACAACCTTTGCACGCCGCTATGACGCAATCGGTCTTCAAATGCAGCCTTCGTAGACCGCAACCTCTGTATTGAGATTCACCCAAAGTTTCCAGAATGCAGACTTCTGTTACATCCCGCCCCCCCCCCATTGTTTAAATTCTGCTTTATTGTTGTCTCCTCTTACAACTATTGTATTAGTAGTCATGACATTGAATCTCTTTATCTTGTAAAAGTAGGATGTTTTTTTATTGAAACACATTTGACTGAATGTCATCTTTAAAAGAAAGCTGCTATATATTTTAGGTTAAAGGTGCTATGAGGAACTTTTATATATTTCTGAAATAGTCTTATTTTTCCTCTGATGATCATCAATTACATATAACAGCAAACAAGGCCATCAGTGCAAAGAATGCTTTTTCTATATAGAAATAGAACACTACCATTTTGTCCAAAGCAGGGTGCAAGAATGAACAAAAACCAAGCCAAGCTTTTAATTGTTTGTCCACTCTTTCTGTCCCCACCAGGTGGCATATGACTCTCGGTCTCACCTGAGGACCCCTGGGCTGTCCTCCTCTATGCCTGGTTCCTCTGCTGGCAAGCCGTGAGTTTCTATTTCTGTAACACATGAACATATACAGGATAGAGAGAAACAGCTCCTCTTTTGATCCACTCCTGGATAACCTTTTTCATAATTCATTTTGGAAGGAAAAATTAGATGCCACCTTCATTTGTTAGGCACATATTCAGCGTGGGATAGTAGTGATTTAAAAACAATAAATATGTGAAATCTGAGCAGGATAATCATGTCAGGATAGGAACATAGTCAGATACAGATGACTGCACATACTTTGGTCAAAACCCATTTAGTGATAATCCGTAAATATTTAGCTTGGATAGGAATCTAAATGAGTAGTAGCTGCTCACTGTGGGTTTCTCTGCATAGCCAGGGCTTTTCAGTGTTGCACTTTAACCCTGTCCAACACATCAAAAAAGGCCTGAAAAGTGTAGATGGCGTGGAATTTCAAGTGTACATATCACCTTCTCAAACACACTCCACACACATCACGTTTGACTTTGTTGACTGAGGGAGGGATTGGGTTGTTTTCGTTCTTTTTGTCGGTGCTAATTTGAAATCATAAAAGAGCCTTGGCTCCCAACTGCTACGGTATTGATCGTCCATTAGCAATGCCACACTGACTCTGCCCTGTAATACAATCTGCTATTACGCACTCCTGCCTACAGAGCCAGCGGGCAGAGGACTAGGAGCTTTAAGGCCGTTAGAGTGTCAGCAGGGTTCACAACTTGTGTGTAGTTGTTTTTGCATTATGTGTATTTACATTCAGCTCCTCTGCTCTCCCGTATTGCTTCACTGATTCATGTTGTCTTGTCTCACCTGTCTACTCTGCAGTGCTTGTCCGGTCCGTGTATAAAGTGTTATTTTGTTTTAAGGGCTGAGTCCAAAGTGACAGAAAGGAATATACCGCTCATAATTTCGTTTTACCGTTTTCCAGCTGGAATGCAGAAACGAAAATTCCATCCGAATTTTCCTTTCTTGTTTATTGGTACAAAACGAAAAACGAATATGACAGAACAAGGAAATGGGTGAACGGAGGGTTTTGTTACTTTGTATTAAGAGCTTAGTCCCAATTATATGAAAACAAATAAACGAGCCTCATTGGCTGTGCCACTGAGAGCTTCCTGCTTCTGTATTTCCAGCGTAAAAGTAGCCTTTATGATAGGATCATAGCATACACTGACCCATAGCCTTTGCCCTATTGAGCACAATCTGTAAAATGTAAAGCCTACATGTTCGAATAAAATAATAGGCCACATATTTTTTTTATGTAAGAACACGTTCTCACTCCCAACCTCTCAACATTTCTCCCCAACTCGTCCTCATTGACGTATGGTCATTGTCCGTTTGAGTCACTTTTCGACGTGCAATAATATAGCCTACCTCTATAGCCTGTACTTTGGCAAGGCATGTGCCAAGTGTGCCACCGCACAGGCAAGGACGGATTAACATGTCCACGGGCCCTGGACACAAACCAGCCATGGACCCCTACCAACACGCAATCACACACATTATAATGCAGTGCGCAGCCGAGAGAGAGCGAGAGAGAGAGAGAAAGAGACACTCTCTTTGCGTCGGAGCCTACACTCAAAGCCCCGTCTGAGAACACAGCGTTTCACGCCCGGTGAAACACACACACACATGCCGCCCCAATGGCTTTTTTTCCATGGGAAATTATGAATTTTACCTAGCAATGGCAAGACCACAGGTCTGTTTTTATAATATTGTTAGCGAGAAATATGCATTAGGCTATGATCGCCCGATCAGCGTTGGGTCAATCAACTCTGAGCGTGTTCACTCTGGGTTGAGCGCATGCGTAAAAGCCATAGTCAATGGATCGCTGATAACATGATTCACCATAGAAACAGAAGAAACAAATGCTTGATCCTAAAACACTCCTGTTAATAAAACAAAGAATGATATTTGCCTATACAACTAGGTTTATTAATCTGAATGTAGAGCATGTTCACGATGTGTAAGGTGGCCGCCATATGAACGACAAGAGGGCTGAGAACCACTGATCAGATAAATGATCGATCAAACGTAAAATCATCAGGAAATGTTAAAGACATCCCGATGGAGATTTCTATAGAGTGATTTTGCTTTAAACTGTACAGGGACGCGTTGTGACAGACAGTGTCTCTTTCTGCAGCGTAAAGTGAAAACAAACTCAGAGTAGGTCTAACATCTATCCAGCAGGTTATAGTCACGGCGTATGTTGCGGCTTTGGCGAGGTGTTCATCCCTGTTGCTATGGACGATATTAAAGCTAAACGTGACGTTTAAAAAATAAAAAACAAAATCAGGAAAAAATCATATTCACATGAAAAAATGAACAATTTTCCGACCTTTTATTATAGGCTATGTCCAACCACGCATTTTATTTAGAGGTTGATTATAGCCTATTTAGGCTTATTATGTGCTGCTTTCTGAGTTCCCTACTTTCTTATTGCAAGCATTGATCACAATCTGAAGATAAATGTATCAGTTTTCGATCCTTTTATAAAGGTTACTTTTACGCTGGAAATACAGAAGTAGGCTCAGTGGCACAACTGACGGAGCGCTGCAACCAATCAGGAGAAGTCCGCCCACAGATGGAAAAGCCAATGAGGCTCGTTTATTTGTTTTACTGTCAGAATTGAATGTAGGAAATAAAACCTCTCCGTTCTTCCGTTTCCTTTCTGTCACTTTGGACTCAGCTCTTAATACAAAGTAACAAAACCCTCCGTTCACCCATTTCCTTGTTCTGTCATATTCGTTTTTCGTTTTGTACCAATAAACAAGAAAGGAAAATTCGGATGGAATTTTCGTTTCTGCATTCCAGCTGGAAAACGGTAAAACAAAATTACGAGCGGTATATTCCTTTCTGTCACTTTGGACTCCGCCCATAATACAAAATAACACTTTATACACGGACCTTGTCCAAACTTTTTGTTTGTTCGGCTACAGCTCTACATATCTATAGTGATCCATTTCTGTTCCTATCTCTTTCAATCCTTCAATCCAGCGCCTACTCGTTCCATGTCAGTGCAGACGGCCAGATGCAGCCTGTGCCCTTTCCCCCTGACGCCCTGCTGGGCCCGGGAATCCCTCGCCACGCCCGTCAGATTCACAGCCTGAACCACGGAGAGGTGGTGTGCGCCGTCACCATCAGCACCTCCACGCGCCACGTCTACACCGGAGGCAAGGGCTGCGTCAAGGTGTGGGACATCAGCCAGCAGGGCAGCAAGAGCCCCATGGCCCAGCTGGACTGTCTGGTGAGAACAAGAGGGAAGAAGTTAAAAGGTGGAGGAGCCATCCATTCTGGAGAACACTTTTTGTCAAAATCAGTCCTCACGATCCGCTACCTGTCAGTACTGTGTGTACACTGGAAAAAAAATCCAATGTTGATACACAGCCTAGGCTCTGTTAACGGATATGTAGCTGGCCACGGTGGGGCCCTTTTGTTACAAACCCCTTGTTCACGTACCAGTTTACAGAGCATAGACTGGGTATTAACACCAGATTTTTTTTCAGCACACTCACAGTACTGACAGGTAGCGGATCGTGAGGACTGATTTTGACACAAAGTATTCTCCAGAATTGCTGATTCCGACTTTAAACAGGCTCACAAACAAGTGTAAAAAAATAAAAACTGACGAGCATTGACATATCGGGCCATGTCAAAGTAAATTTGTGTATTTACTGTACCGTATATTCTATTATAACCATCTATCCCATGACGCCTCATACACCTTTCTGTTCTTGATTCACCACGGCCATGTCCCTGACTTTTTTTTTTGTTTTTTTTGTGTCCAATCAGAACAGGGATAACTACATCCGCTCCTGTAAAATCCTCCCGGACGGTCGGACCTTGATCGTGGGCGGGGAGGCCAGCACGCTGTCAATCTGGGATTTGGCCACGCCCACTCCTCGCATCAAGGCGGAGCTGACGTCGTCCGCTCCCGCCTGCTACGCCCTGGCCATCTCCCCCGACAACAAGGTCTGCTTCTCCTGCTGCAGCGACGGCAACATCGTGGTGTGGGACCTTCACAACCAGACTCTGGTCAGGTGAGAGCAGACGGAGAGGCGGGAGAAACAAGCACATAGGGATGAAAACCAAACAAAAAGGAAAATAAAGAATGTGTTGTCTCATCTACCACAAATAGATTGTAGTCAGGGGTGAGCAGGGAGGTGTGAGAGAGAGAGAGAGAGAGAGAGAGAGAGAGAGAGAGAGAGAGAGGCATTTCTGAAGCTTCCCGAGCGAGAGAAGAGGTCAAGAGAAAAAAGGACATCAAATATGAAAGAATAGGAAGGGCAGAGAAATCGCTGCAGTCTGGGGTTTCCTCAACTAACCCTACGGTCAGTGAAGGAGGGAAAGGGATTGATCCTGCCATATGGATGGGATGAAACACTTTCTGGCAAAGGTTTGAGAAAGAGGCATTGAGGGAGATGGTAAGGGAAGACTGTGTGGTAATAACACAGGGCAGTGGTAATAACACAGGGCAGTAGGTTCTACGGTGAAGGGAAAGGATTCAAATATATTGGGTCTGACAACATCCAGAGAAAACACACAGGATTCAGAGTCAGCAGAGTGTGTGTGTATGCATGTGTTATTGCACATATGTGAAGCTTCTGTGTGTGTGTGTGTGTGTGTGTGTGTGTGTGTGTGCTCCCTGCAGGCAGTTCCAGGGCCACACAGACGGAGCGAGCTGCATCGACATCTCCAACGACGGCACCAAGCTGTGGACGGGGGGTCTGGACAACACGGTCCGCTGCTGGGACCTCCGGGAGGGACGCCAACTCCAACAACACGACTTCACCTCGCAGGTACACACAGTCTCACACACACACACACACACACACACAGTCACACACACACACACACACACACACACACACACACACACACACACACACACATAACATAAACATCAGCAAACATACATGCAGACTCACAAGTTAACTTTCACACATCAATCAGAAAACAACACGCACACTGTGACCTCACCTCACACGCACAAATACACAAACAGACGCACAGATGCACACACACACACACACACACACACACACACACACACACACACACACACACACACACACACACTGTGTCCCTCATTCACTCCTCACTGCCACAACAGAGCTATAGAGTTGACCACTGTTGTCAGATGAGTTTCGATCCACCATGTAATGACTTTTTTTCTCGCTTGCTGCCTCTCACCACCTCCCACTTTCTTCCTCTCTGTCTGGCTCTTGCTATTCTCTTTTTTTCTTCCCTCAATTTATGAATCCATTTACATTCACCTCTATTACGTCCTTCCACTCTTTTCTTTTTTCTTAACTTCCCACCATCTTTCTTGTTTTGTATTCTCATATTTCTCTTTTCCCTGATACCATACGTTCCCTCATTCCTACTTAATCACTTAATCTGTCCTCCCCCTACTTCCTTCCATTGTTCCCTTTCTTTCGTTAACCTTATCTTCTTTCGTCCCTCATCCCCCATTTCCTACCATCTTCACCCCATTTTCCGTATATTTGTTTTCATTTCTGCACCCTTGCCTTCTAACGTTTCATCCGTCATCTTTCCTTTGCTTCCCTCCCTGCGTGTTTTCTATATCCCTCCGTTTCACTTTAAACCTTGCTTCAATTTTTATTTCTCTTCCCTGTCCATCTGCAGATCTTCTCTCTGGGTTACTGTCCGACGGGCGAGTGGCTGGCTGTGGGGATGGAGAGCAGTAATGTGGAAGTCCTGCACGTCTCCAAACCTGACAAGTACCAGCTGCACCTCCACGAGAGCTGCGTTCTCTCACTCAAGTTCGCCTCCTGTGGTACGGACACACACACACTCACGCACGCACTCACGCAAGCACGCACACATGCACACACACACGCACACACAGACACACACACACACACACACACACACACACACACACACACACACACACACACACACACACATACACAACATAACTCCTAACTGTTTCTAGAACATTTGCAGCCACTGACAAACTCTGCACACTATTGGTATGCAGTTTATTCACAGTATAAAGTAACTTTATTGCCCTTTCTATTCTGTTTAACTTGTAACACTGTGTGTGTGTGTGTATGTGTGTGTGTGTGTGTGTGTGTGTGTGTGTGTGCGTGTGTGTGTATGTCATTTCAGGCAAGTGGTTCGTGAGCACAGGAAAAGACAATCTGTTGAATGCATGGAGGACACCATATGGAGCTAGTATTTTCCAGGTGAGAGACAAGCGCAATGCCCTGAGGATGTTGTCTATGTGTATACACTATGTATACATATACTGTATATGCTTTTGCATGTGTGTCTGTATTTGGGGCTGCGGCTTCATCTGTTATTCTATGTTTATAGTGTTGTTGAAGTTATCTCTGCCTCCTGTCCCTGTAGTGTGTGCATACACACACACACACACACACACACACACACACACACACACACACACACACACACACACACACAGAGCCCTAGAGGTAAATGATATGAAGGGGTTCGGAGTGAGCATTGCAGGTTTGTTGATCCATGGTGCAGAGCTTTATCAGAACACTCTCCCACCCACACACACCAAAACCCTCACATACACACAAAACAAATGTATAAATGTCATCCTGCACAATCACTCCGTTTCAGGAAATGTTGAAATATTACACTATGCAGGGATGCAATTCTTTTTAAAGTACATTTAAAATGTGTGAGTGCGTGGCTGTGAGTGTGTGTGGCTGTGTTTGTGTGTCTGTGTGTATTTCTGTGTGAGGCTGCGGCTGTGGCTGTCATATTCCTGTAAGCTACAGTGGGCAGCAGGGTTGGCGACTCTTGTCTCTCCCCGTGGGCTGAAAGGAGAATGCTGGCTATCTGCTTTGTTATCCAAATGCCAAACATTTCTCCTGCCACACAGCTCCCTCGTGTTACTGTGTTATACAGTGCTGCACTCTCTCTCTCTCCCTCTTTCTCTCTCTCCTCTCCTTGCTTCTCTTTAACCCCCTCCCCCACCGTCTCTGTTTATTGTTGTCGTTACTCCCTCTCTCCTGTGCTTACTCTTCTTTGTTTATCTTTCTCTCCTCTCACTTTTTTCTCCATCCCTCATTTTTCCCCTCCCTGTCTTTGTCTTTTGGTTTATCCCTGTTCTCTCTATCTCCCATATTTTATAATCCCTTTTTCTAACACTACTTACCCTCCACTTCTCATCCCTCTCGTGTTCACTCTCTCTCCTAGCCTTTGGCTGCTCTGCTGTGCATACCGCTCTGTTTCTCTCTCTATCTGTTACTTTCTCAGGGCTTGTCAAATAAGCTCTATTGTCACGGGTATTCATGTTGCATTACTGCTAAAGCCTAATTACAGATTACTGAATACAACACAATATATAAGAAAAATAACTGATAAATAAATAATAACGATCAGACAGATGTCCTAAACAGTGTTACCACTATAGATTGGGTTTCCACAGCTTTTCGTCAGCTTGTTTGGCCTGAGCATGTTAGTACTAAATAACAATTGAGACAGTTTGGTGTTTAGTTTATTCCTGTACAAAAGGTCAGGGCAATGTTCTTTTTGACTATTTATAATTACCTGGATATTTTGTGCTAATTGACATTGCCTATGCGGCTGTTGGTGTTTGTAATGCTAGCGGGTGTTCAACAGATCAACAACAATTAGTTGCTTGATTGGTTATTTTTTTTTAAAGATATTTTTTGGGCATTTTTATGCTTTATTGACAGTGTAGAGACAGAGTTGAAACGGGCAGAGAGGGGAGTGACATGCAGAGAACGACTGGAATTGAACCCGGGTCCGCTGCTAGCCGAGGCCCATGGGGGGGGACGCCCTACCAACTGAGCTAAGAGCGCCCCCCTTGATTGATTAGTTGATCAGATTTCAATTTCATATTTGTCCTTTTTTTGTATTATGCGATGGTTGCCAAAGAATATCAGCTTTTTTATCGACAGTAGTTGTCAGATAGAGTAACTAGACAACACCCCTATTGGTTCTGTATCATTTGATTAAGTGAGACCTTTTCTTTTCTGCTAATTCGATGCCCTCCTGTTGAGCCCTGGAGTTTTGTACTTTGGTTGGCTTTGGCTTAATGAAAAAATATACCTTTACCTTCTCACACTTTGTCAGAGATAGAACAGTAACCATGACCCTGGTGTTTTACACAGGTTGGTCAACTCTTATCAAGACATATTCAGGAGGCAAACACTACTGTAAGAAGAAGTACACCCGGACGATAGCTTCATAAATAATAAGTCATTCTAGAGGATGTTAAATCTTTGAGTATCAGGACATGTTGTCCTTTGTGTTCCTTCATTTTTTTCTCTCTTTTGTTTTATCTCTCTTATGTCCCACGACTCCATCTCTGCCTCCAACCCCCTGTCTAAACTCATCTTTTGGCTTGTCATTGCATCCCTTCCTCCCCGAGCGCCCCACTACCACTCAGGGCCCCCCCTCCCCCTGCTATATTGGTGCTGTATGAGAGGGATCCTGTGTGAAATGGTCTCTCTCACCGGTGGATGGATGATTGACAGCCCTGCTCTGTCTGTGCCAGGGAGGGAGGAGGGGTCTACATGAGAGTGTAGGACAGAGTGAAAAGGGGAGGAGGAGAAGGAGAAGACACTGGGAAGAATGGAAATAAAGAAAAATGATGATTGGAGCAGTGGGAGAGAGAAGAGAGAAGGAGGCGGAGGAGGGCATAGGGAGCTTTAGATTATCTAAAACCAGGTGCCCAAGTCTGGCTTTTCAGACACGGAGGGAGAGAAAAAGGGAGAATAAAAAAAAGGAGGGTTTGTAGGCTACATTTTGCCAGTTCATGCTGCTGACCATATAAATAGGACCTGTGCTAGGCCAGTGACGCCTCAACATACAGGTTTACGAGGCTGCACCATCTCTCCATGGGAAGAGAAGCAGCTGTGTCTTACGTTGACGGAAGCAGACGAATGAGTCAGCACACTGGAGCTGTGTGTGTTTCGTTTGGAAATAATTGCCCGCTGTTTTTGAAATGCAAATTATGTCTCGTATGATGGAGCATTGAAGTGATGAGTCATGTCTTTTCGAACATATTTTTTCTTTCTTTCCGTGTTTCTCTCCATCTGTCGCCATCCATCTAACCACTTCTCTCTCTCTCTCTCTCTCTCTCTCTCTTTTGGGTCCCAGTCTAAGGAGTCCTCGTCTGTGCTGAGCTGTGACGTCTCCCCGGACGACAAGTACATAGTGACGGGCTCCGGGGACAAGAAGGCGACGGTGTACGAGGTGGTGTACTGAGAGAGGGCCGGGACGAGATGGGAAGAGACAAGGACGGGGATTTTATGTGTTTATTTTGTTTACTTTTTATTTTTGGAAGATGAGGAGAGAGAGGGGGGGGCAGTGGCAACTAGTCGCCCTGCCAACCGCTCCTGATCCCCTGTTACATCAGCGACAGCAGCACCACCCGCGTCTCAGTCCTCCTGAACCCTCACTCCTAAGTTTTAGTGGATAGTGGAAGCTACCAAATCGCATGGTGTGGAGAGAGATAGAGGGAAGCAGCAAGATTAGAAGGACAAAGGAAATGGGGCGGTGGAGCGTGAAGATAAGGTCAGGGAAGCAAAGGAAGGAAAGAAGAGAAGGAAGCAAAAAAGGAAGGTAAATGACAGAGAGGAAGAGGAATAAGGGGAGGGTGGAGGCAGGGTAATTAGGGCTGTTTCCTGATTAAGAGCTCAGTGGAAAGGGAGGCCCCCCCAGAGAAGGGGGCGCAGAGCGGCACTGTGGGGAAGGCCAGCCAGGAGCGCTGATACCACACAATCGATTCATTAGCCAGACAGTGGAAGCCTTAATGAGGCTGACGCTGCAGCTCGCTCTCCCCAGCGAGAGGTGTCAGGAGCGGGGGAACCTATGAGGCTCCGAGATGGAGATGGAGGGGGCTTCATATATCCACATACACTGACATGAAACATATATAGACCTGCTCTCTCACACACACACACATACACAGACACACAACCACACACACACACACACACACACACACACACACACACACACACATTGGGCGAGTGTTGTCGGGCAAGAATACACACAGGGACATACCCCCTTGAGGTAACCATATGAAGAGAGAAAGACACACAGAGCACCCAATTAAACATTCAGCACAGCGCTCCCCGTCTCTCTCTGCTTAATATCTTTTTTATTTTGCTCTGACAAAGGCAGCGTCTAATGAGCAGCCGAGTCAATGGGATTCTCCGAGGGCCCCGAGACACAAACAGAGAACATCAACCGAGCTGTTCCCTCTAATTCCTCTGGATTGTTCTCCTGACACCGGGCCGCTACACTCACTCTCATTAAAGGCACTGTCGGCTAGATGAAGTAGCAGCACGCCACACTTCACTGTAAGGCAGACAAGAGGGCAAATTAACACCACCCGATTACGTTATCATCAGCAGCCAATGAAGCAGCGACTAATCCCAACCCTTTCACATCTTGATGCAACTAGTAGCTCTTTTCATTTGCAAAAGATAACATGTTCATCAGAGTCATTATCTTGCATCTCCTCCTGCCCGCTGATGTGCTATAGTGTTCAAAGTGCTCCGGCTGAATATTTTTTGGTAAGCTATTGGGTGCTATTCATTTAGATGCTGAACCACCTTAAAGGAGAAGTTTGACATTTTTGGGAATCCTGCTTGTTGGTTTTCTCTTGCCGAGATTTAGATGGGAAGATTGTAATCACTCTCATGTTTGTAGGCTATGTATGAAGCCTGACTTGCATAGCTTTCCAAAAATACTTAAAAATGGAGGGGAAACAGATGGCTGTCCAGAATTTTAAACAATTTGCTGTTTTATGGGGTTATGATCTGAAGCAGTAACTTCCTCTTCCCTTGATAACTGACCTCAGCCAAGAAATAGTCATGCGAACATTTCCGCCCTGTAACCGAGTAAAAATAATTTTGAGACTTCAGTTATGGTATAGCTTGAAGAAACAAGATATATCATATTAATTAGTGATCTTAAGAGCTGCTCGTTGCTTTTGTTCCAAATTGGACAAGAGTGAGGCTAGCATTTTCCCTTTAATCCAGTCTTAATGCTAAGCTAAGTTAGCCCCCAGCAGCTGTGCCTGTAACCTTATATTAACTGCACAGAAGTGAAAGTGGTATCAATTGTCCTCAAACTCTCAAAAAGAACGCAAATAAATGTTTCTACCAAAATGTCAAACCATTCCTTCTGAATTGTGTTTGCTAATCCTCCTTGTGTCATATTCCAAACTGGTGGGCAAACTGAACCCTATATCAGAGCTCTCTGCTAGAATATTCGTCACCAATGTGCAGACTAAAAAGGCCCATTTTCTCATATTGCTCACTTATTTTAACATATTTTTATGACTAGCCTTTGTCTGTTTTATGTAATATGTTTTTGTATAGGGGGTTGCCTACGACTGTGTTTTGGGTTCAGTCAAGCAAACGGAAACTGACAAAATCAAGCGGAACACAGGCGGGAAAAATAATTAGTTCCCTTTTCTTTTTTTTTAAATCGATGTATTTTTTTTATCCTTGGTAATGGTAACATGCAGAGGATGCAGACCATCAGCATTCCTTTGTAAAGAAAAACTAAACAAAAAACTGCATTTGGAGGGAAAAAGACCCTCTGTCTTCCGTTTGTTGTTTTTGTTTAATTCCCCCCCGAACGTGATTAGTAAATGTAGGCTACTATAGTCTGTTTTCAGTCCTTTATTGTGCAACTAAACTATGTTTCTGTAGAGTCTGTGGTCAGTGTACAGCAGGAGTCAATCCGCGTGATATGATGCTACATGTTTAGCCATGAAGGAGGTCACTTTGTTCTGCATGCTTGTTGCACTGAAGCTCCACTTCTGCTGATAAAATGAGACTGGTCTGATTTTATCCGGCAGGTATACAGTGAAAGGTCTCCTAGACAGTTTGACGGTTTTACAGAGGGATGAATTGTTTTGTTACAGAATGCATTACAGCATTTAGTTCGATTGTATAAACCTTCAGCCAGAGTTGACCATGTTTCTTGCTGCAGCGCTAATGCAGGATAGAAGAATTATGGGGGACTTCTACAATGGCTACTGTCCCGATGAGGAGTCAGGTCATCTGTACAGTTTATTGCCTTTGCCTGCCCCTTTTCCCTTTCTGCCTGCCTGTCTGTCAGCCACGGGCACACATAAATGATATTCTCATACACAAGGCTTGTCTATTACTCAGAATGATGCTGTATAATGGCTATGCATTTGGTGGTATAGCGTGAATATTTGGGACATTGTATTTGATACTCTTCTTTAACTGTCAGTGACATTTACCCCCGCCCCCCCTTGCCTCCTGCCTGTGCTTTCTCTGTTCCAAAAGTATTACACTTTTTTTTAAAACTATTATTCCATTTTACAAGCTTATATTTAGTTTCTCTTTTGAAAAGCCAAGGAACTGTTTTGTTTTTTTACATGGAGAGTGTCTTCTTCCCCTATGTGTTTCCCATGTGCTGTACAATAAATACTATGTGTGGAAAATAAACCAAACTTGTGTTGCTGTGTCTATCTTTGTTTTGCCCCCGAGATTCATATGCTGAAGGAAAGCCCAAATAACTCAAAGAGAAATATTTTATTCTCTTCACCTCTGCCCAGTTAAAAAAAAATCACAATACCTCATGCCTCTGCCTTAACCATAGTAAATAAACCTTAATGGAGTTTTTTTTTAAGATAGGAAAAGTTTTAATTAAAACATTGAGGACATTGTCCATCTCATCACAGTAACAACTAGGCAAATTGGTGATTAATTGTTTAGATGTTCTGAAAATACTGACTATACATACACTCTGACTGCTGGTTACTGTACAAGTGACCAACTGTACTTTGATTCCTGAAGCGTGACCAGTGTCGGAGGGCTCATTAGAAAAATTGGGTATATTAAGTAAAGCTACGATGCAGGAGCTCATATGCATAAGAATTCCATATGTGGGGAATTTTAAAATGACGCCGACACGTTGTTTAATAGGCAAACAGTTTCCAATTCATCACTTATTTTGAAACCCGAGTGTCATAAATAAGTCCCAATGAGACGATCCAGCTCAAACATGGGTAAGGAGATATGCCTTTGCTTTAATCATACTAAAATGATTTCACACAGCCGTGGGTTACAGCTTAGAAATGTTATCAAAGCACCAAGTAGGCCAGCTCACATGTTTATATATGTATTGTTTTACTGTTCCTGCTATTTTCAAACTGTAATATGTAAAAAGAATTATAGAGGACCTTTAGTTCCGTGATTATGGCAGAATCATTTGCAAAATTAAAGACGACAACCGTGTTAACCATGGTTTTGCAATTTTGCATTAAAAGGTGCTACGAGGAACTTTTAAATATTTCCGAAGCAGTCAAATTTTTTCTCCAATGATCATAAATTAAATGTAAAAGCAAATGAGACCATCGGTGCAAAGAATGCTTTTTTATATAGTTTTTCTATGCCTTTGTAATGGGCATGCTTACCCAGGAAAAACAGCTGACGTTGTCAAAACACTACAGCTTTTGTCCAAAAGGGGTGCAAGAATTAACGAAAACTGAAAGTTCCTCGGAGCACCTTTAAAAAAAATTAAACAAAGCTGAACGATTTATTATACACCTATATGGCGATTCACCTTTTCCGAACAGAAGAACAATGCTTTGCTTTTTATTACTTCAGATTAATCACACAGTTAAAAGCTGTTTGTCCTCGCAGGACAGTCACCACTACATACATGACCGCTAAAGAACTCTCTCTGGGGAGTTATTGCTGTAATAATCTATACCACTGCAGATCACCTGTCTCGCCACACTAAAAGTCAGCTCAGCACAATAACAAAAAAAACACACCACTGTATGGCTGCATTATTTACAGAGAGCTGTGGACAAAGAGCAGCTGCGAATCCTGACTGTGGGTTTTGAAAAGCGAGACACTCTTTGTTGTTGTTGCATTTTTCATGCTTTATTGAAAGTGTGGAGAGACAGACGAAATGGGATAGAGAGGGGAATACATACAGAGAACGACCCAGGCCAGATTCTAACTCGGGTCTGCTGCGGGTCTAACCACTACACCACGAGTGTCCCCACCTTTTTTATTTATTTTTAATCTTAATATTTTCCAAGATGCCTTCTGGCACCTCGCTGTGGACACGCACACCTCCCTGGCTGTTATGGTTAAGGCAAATAATCAATAAATGCTTTTTTAAAAAAAATCCATTTTCATTAAAAAAAAAAAAATTTATCCAGCCAACAAAATGAGTTGGTTGTGTGGTTGAATGACACCTTTTGATAGCCAGCACTGTGTAACACACACCATCTACCTCATTTATTCCTTATGGAGCGCTTTCAATCTGCTTTTCTGTGAGTTTCTGTGCCTTTTGAAAGACAAAAACAAATGATACAGTGCAGTTCACAGACAAATACTTCCCCACACTCCTAGAAGTTTTTCTGAAAGCAAATCCAAGTCACAGATCACATCCCTGTTTGCCTTTAGAGAACTTTATTTACATGTCCATATATAGCAAGGATCAAGGTTGATGATGCAGTTGTGAAAATACCTGTCTGCCTATATGTGCCCTAACAAATACAATAGAAAACAAATATTTAACGTTGAGCGTTTAGGATGACTATGATGTAGCAGAGGCCATGTCCCCGAACCTCGGAGTGAGCGGTTTGAACTGACTCCAGTTTCCTGTTCCAGGCGGCTTTCCCTAAAAGCATACCCACAATAAGTGTGTCTTTGTTCTTTAAAAAAGAACGATCAAATAAAATAAAGAGGAACAAAGACAAACTCTCAGGACACTTTAGAGAAAACCGAGCCCTCTTCTCTTCTGTCATGTACGTTACTGGAGGTGGTACAATCATGTTGCTGCTGAAACTCAACTAGGAGGAAAGAAAGTAGCTGGAACGTCACAGCAAACCATCCTGCCATCTGCCACACATCTGCTGCCCCAAGGAGCAGCCACATACTGCGGCTGAGCTGGACCGGACCGGACCAGGCCAAACTGGGCTGGGGATACTGGGGACACATTTGACACAGCACAAAAGTCCCTGAACCCTTCCCCACATTTCCTCCCACGTCTGTCTTTTTCCACTCGATGTGATCCAACCGTTTGCGAAAAATTCAAAAGGCTAAAAAAATATGTTTTTTTGCTAATTTCATTCACTACAGAGGTTTTATTTTGTTAAAAAAAGGGAACAAAAAAAAGTTCTTTGGAGGAATCCACAATTGCGCAGCTATAGACTAACCAGCGTTCTCAGAGCATTACAAACAAAGTTTGTTTATTTCCAGAGTTGTGACTTTGTGCCCCCTTGCTTCTCTTTCTCTCTCTCATTTCTTTCACAAACGTAAACAAAACAACAAAGTAGGAGTTGAGTGTCTCTTGTTTTCCATGCCACCGACGCTCTGTACAGTCATTGGTGCAGGAGGGAGCCTTGGCCCCGCCCCCGAGTATTAGTTGTCGGTTTGTTTCAGCCAATCAGAGTTCAGTAGATGACTTCGTAGACAGTGGCCTTCTTGTCCCCGGAGCCGGTGACAATGAACTGGTCGTCAGGGGAGATATCACAGCTGAGCACCGACGAAGACTCCTTAGACTGGAAATACAGAGGAAACAACATTAGCTTCAAACTGTCAATATTTAAGAGAGATATTTCCAGTCACCATCTTTCATGGTTAACAACAAAATAATGCACTCTAAAAGAGTTTTATGGCTTACCTGGAATATGCTGGATCCATAGGGTGTCCGCCATGCATTCAGGAGGTTATCTTTGCCCGTGCTCACGAACCATTTACCTAAAGGGCCAATCAAACACAGCCATCAGCAGATTAAACCACAGAGGAGGCCAGATATGAAGCAGACTGAGATGAAGCGCTGCTGTTTGTAAAGAACAGGAGGGGTAAGGAAATGATGGTTTCTGTATAATGAGAGAAACAGGATTTGCTCTGCTCTCCTAGTCAGTGTGTGTGTGTGTGTGTGTATGTCCGTACCGCAGTAGGCGAACTTGAGTGAGAGAACGCAGCTCTCGTGGAGGTGCAGCTGGTACTTGTCAGGTTTGGAGACGTGCAGGACTTCCACATTACTGCTCTCCATCCCCACAGCCAGCCACTCGCCCGTCGGACAGTAACCCAGAGAGAAGATCTGCAGATGGACAAGAGGAATCAAAAAGGAAGGAGAGAAAGAAATGGGGGAAGGATGAGAGCGGGAAAGTGTTGATGACAGCCAAGCTTAGCATATTAGCCTGGAATGCAGCTGGCCCTAAGTCTGTATTTGTATATGTGTGTATTTGTGTGTGTACCTGCGAGGTGAAGTCGTGTTGCTGGAGCTGGCGTCCCTCCCGGAGGTCCCAGCAGCGGACCGTGTTGTCCAGACCCCCCGTCCACAGCTTGGTGCCGTCATTGGAGATGTCGATGCAGCTCGCTCCATCTGTGTGGCCCTGGAACTGCCTGCAGGGAGCACACACACACACACCCACACACACCTTGGTTTACATACACAGCCCCTCATAGTTATGCACCTACCATGCCTCCTCTCTGATCAATCCAAAATACTAAAATGTTATTCTTTCCCTGCTATATGTTCTACTCTTCATCACTATAAAAAGGCATGTACAGTAGAATGGACCACACCAGTGCTACATTCCTTAGCATTTATAGCTCAAGCTAGTTTCCAATTTCCATCATTTGACACCCAGATGTCTTTATTAGATGACAAAGCACCCAATACTAAGGGGAGTATATAATCTGAATTGTTTCCTTTTGAATACATTTGTGAATTTCCACTTTTGGAAATACAAGCTGCATCTTGCTGCTAAATACATGCAGCTTAAGTGTGTATCTCAACCCCCCCCCCCCCCCAAACACACTTTCTGGTGGCCTACCAGGTGTGCTATTGTCTCTCTCTCTCTCTCTCTCTCTCTCTCTCTCTCTCTCTCTCTCTCTCATATGCGGTCTCGTTCCTCTGCTCTCACCTGACCAGAGTCTGGTTGTGAAGGTCCCACACCACGATGTTGCCGTCGCTGCAGCAGGAGAAGCAGACCTTGTTGTCGGGGGAGATGGCCAGGGCGTAGCAGGCGGGAGCGGACGACGTCAGCTCCGCCTTGATGCGAGGAGTGGGCGTGGCCAAATCCCAGATTGACAGCGTGCTGGCCTCCCCGCCCACGATCAAGGTCCGTCCGTCTGAGAGCAGCTTGCAGGAGCGGATGTAGTTATCCCGGTTCTGTGTGGACATGAGAGAAACAGAGGTTTAAAAACAATTCATATACAATAACACATGCTGTAGTACTCTGTAATTAAATGACAAGGGGATACAAAAGTTAAGCTTGCTGCAACAGCAGCAGCAGCATCTCAAATGAATAAAATAAATTAGGTTTGAGGACAACAACGCAAAAGTTATTCATCATCTTAAGTCTGTCACATGTGGGGAAAACAAGAGCGGTACCGTTTGCTGGTGAAGCAACAACACAATATTTTAGACAAAATGTATGCGAGTCTACAAACGTGTTTCCCTGCAGTGTAACTCACCAGACAGTCCAGCTGGGCCATGGGGCTCTTGCTGCCCTGCTGGCTGATGTCCCACACCTTGACGCAGCCCTTGCCTCCGGTGTAGACGTGGCGTGTGGAGGTGCTGATGGTGACGGCGCACACCACCTCTCCGTGGTTCAGGCTGTGAATCTGACGGGCGTGGCGAGGGATTCCCGGGCCCAGCAGGGCGTCAGGGGGAAAGGGCACAGGCTGCATTTGGCCGTCTGCACTGACATGGAACGAGTAGGCGCTGGATTGAAAGAGATATAGGAACAGAAATGGATGAATGACAGGAATGAAATCCTGCAGCAAAAAAAAAAAAAACACTTCAGCTGTAGTTCCTGGGATAGCGTACCCATGACAAAGGCATTAAGAAAAACTATATAAAAATAGCATTCTTTGCACTGATGGTCTTGTTTGCTGTTAAATGTAATGTATGATCATCAGAGGAAAAAATTTACTTTTTCAAAAATATTTAAGAGTTCCTCGTAGCACCTTCAAAGAGGACAAGAACAATAACAGAAGTGTGTAACTTTGACAAGCGACATTTAAGGTTTATTGTCAGGTGAGTTTACCGTATACATACATTACTAGTAATTTGCATTTGTCTGTTCTGGTCTCTAAACATTGACAAGATATTAAGTAAAAAGCTATGCTGAAATTGGCTTTAGATTTTTTCTTTTAATCACTCTTTTATTTATTTTGGCCATTCAAGTAAAAGTGTTTGATACATGAACTCAGATTACTGATTTCAACAATGTTTTTTAGAAATTTTTTACCAAACAAGTTTCTGGCGGTTTCAAACTCTCTCTCAAAACATGTCATTCCTGCTTTTCTTCTTTACATCATTCCCTGTTTATCTTTGCTCCTGGTGTTTTAAAAGAAACTTGAGGAAAACCAGAGGGCAGTTAGATAGTGAACAGGTGAAGATCTGAGCGATAGCAGGCAAAGTAGAGGAAACTCACGGTTTTCCGGAAGCGGCTGCCTGCAGACTGGCAGGCAGCCCAGGAACCCTCATATGTGGGTGTGGAGACTCATAGCCCACCTGGAAGAGAAAGCGATACCCTAATGTAAGAAAAAAATACTCCAAAAAGGTAACGAAAGGAAAGGCATTAGAGTTCACTCATAAGAAAAACTGAAGACAGTTTCAGATGAAAGATCAGAATAAAATGAGATCATATAAAAGCAAAGAGACTTTTCAAGAGCCAAGGTAATAGATTCTTAAGGATTAATGGCAACGCAGCTGCTCTCCCTCTAAAACACTGCCTTCCCCTTTTCCCTCTATTGACCTCTATGTCTTTTGACCTCTATATGCTGAACTATTACATATGACAGTGACACTGGAAAGACAAATTGTCTGCTGAGTGTCTAGCTCACCACAGGGGAGCGTCCGTAGCCCGCGGCGGCTGCTGCTGCTGCTGCTGCTGCTGCTCCGTTCATCTGGGGGGACACCAGGTGGAGGCCGGCCCCGTAGCCCACCGCCCCGGGCAGGTCCCCGTTCACACCTGGTGGGGGCAGGCCAAACGCCCCAGGGGGGTACGCTCCCTGCACTGCCAGGGGGTTTCTCAGACCCAGAGCTGAAGGGAAGAAAGTTCATTTATTGTGAATAATTTAAGTGGACAAATTATCGATTGAAGCAACCAATATAATATGTCAGTCATTCAGAGTTTTCTCTTTCATTTGAGCCTGGACCAGAACCAGCTTCACAGTTTATTAAGAACAGTCCTTTTAAAAGCGCCTTTTAGTGTGTGTGAGTCAGTTAGGACTGGCGGGCTTTGAAAGTGCTACTGCCTACAAAACACATGGACAACTACAGCACTGGGCCACTACTGACCCCTGCTGGCTACTCTGCCTTCCCGCAGACAGTATGTGTATATACTGTAGTGTATGTATGCGTGTGTGTGTGTGCGTACGTGCGTGAATGTGTAGCTGCATCCACAGGTGTGTATTGTACATGTGACGTGAGTGGGGGGGAAAAAAGGAGAAAACAATATATACAGGAATAGACGGAGGCTCATTATGAAGCAGCTCACAGTCACAGTCCATCACCTCTCCTAATCTTTCCATTTAAAAAGTGAGGGGCGCTGAATATTTTTGCCCGCAGCTGCTTATTAAGTCCAGATGGTGGTGTGTGGTGGGGAGCTGGCTGACACCAATACCAACTACCGGCGGCCCATGAAGAGAGAATCACTACATAGGACAATGCCAGTACAAAACTGAAAATGCAGATTCATGTTCCTTATTGAATTTGTTTGCATTCAAATTAGTAAGAGTTTTACAGTGATGTAGGCCAGCTGTACAGGTTTGTTGTCATGCAGTGTTCCATTTAAATAATACAGTGCAGGCAATGGGAGGTTCTTACCAAGGTCGACACCAGGCTTGCCAGGGACAGGCCTGAACTGAGGAGGTCCGCTGGGTCCTGGGGTGTTGGACTCTTGAGACATCGGGGTGCCTGGCTTCATGCCGGGAGTACTGGACTTCTCTCTCTGGAAGAACAAAGAAGAAAAAAAGGTTTTCAGTTAGGTGTCTGTGTGTGTCTCTGTGTGTGGGTGATTGCAAAGAGAACACAAAGAGAATAAGAAAAGACCGAAAAGATGGCACAAGGGCAGATGGGACCTGCAGAGCTGTGTGGGATGTCAGCAGCCCCAGACTGAATTTGTGGTATGTTGAATATACAGCGTAATAACTCCGGGATGAACTATTGACCTAGAGCCAGGCAGCAGAGTACGATGTGTGCTGACAGCATGGAAACACTACGCTGAATAAATAAACCGTGAGATCTGCATCGATTGTCTGAATGTGATAATAATACCACAATAATTATTCCATTTGCCTTTTTATTTAAAGGAATAGTTCAACATTTTTAATGTTTAGCTTTTTACCTTACTCTCCGGCACAAGAAAAGGTGACAGAACATGTTCCTGTAAATGTGTGTGCATTTTTGATAGAAAAATGGGCAAGGTCTCTCATCAAGGTTAACTTAGCTCAAACACTGGGAGTAAAGGGAAGCAGGTCAAAAAATAAACTTTACATAACTTTCATGTTATGTAACTTTAGAACTAAATACATGACTGGGTGACTGTGGCTGGGGTGACTGTGGCTCAGTTGGGAGAGCGGGTCGGCCAATGATCAAAGGGTTGGAGGTTCGATCCCCGCCCTGCCATCTGTGTCATAGTTGTTGTGTCCTTGGGCAAGACACTTCACCCACCTTGCCTTGTGTGAATGTCGATAGGTAGCCTGCTATCTGTGTACGAATGTGTGTGTGAATGGTAACGTGTAAATGGGAACAGGTCTCCCTTGCAAAAGAGTCTTCGGACTCAATGGGATTTACCTGTATAAATAAAGGTTAAAAAAAAAAAAAAAAACTAAACACATACATGACCGTCACTTCCTGGCTTCCTTCCAGTATGTATTTCGTTTATTTGTAAAAATATATAGAGCGCAACATAACGTGGTAAATAAACAAGTTCCAACAAGCACACATGAGCGTATAGTGATCCTGCAAAGTTTATCTTTTGACCTGCTCCCCTTCACTACTAGTGTTTGAGTTAAGCTAACCTGGATGAGAGACCTATGCCCATTTCTATATCAATAATGTACGCACAGTTAAAGGAGCGGTTTCTGTCACCTTTTCTTGATCCGGTGTGAGGTAAAAAGCGAAAAAAAAATTTTTAATGTTGAACTACTCCTTTAAACTTTAGGGAACATCAATTCATGCGTGTGTAGACACGTGTGTGTACTGTCTACCTGTGGGGGCTCTTTCCCACGAGAGGGGGAGGTGGCACTGCTGGAGGAGGCCAGGGAGGTGGGGCTGGCCTGGGGGGGAGCCTCCTTACGGGACAGGGGCATCTTGTCCAGGCCGTTCTCCCTGGAAGAGTAGGACTGCACGCTGCGGGGGGATGACGGGTCCTAGTTTCAAAAACACATAGACAGAATTTTCACAAGACAGAAATAAGATGTAATGGCGTTACTACTATTATTATTATTATTATTATTATTATTATTATTATTATTATTATTATTACTATTATTTAGTGGTTAACTATTTTCTTGGATCTTTCAAACATGCTGCGTTAGTTTTAGAATAGCCAGGTGCCTATATGAATATTGAAACTGGTCAATTCCTTGTTGGGTTTCCAATGCAAATCCACAGCATTTTAAGCTGTCTGTATATTTCTGCACAGAATGGAGGGCTTTGGTTATTGTCCGCTATAACTAAAGAATGGATACACAGTTTTTTGTTATTGTGAAAGAGAAAAATTACTGTGAGCAAAAGCTTTTTTTTATAGTCCAAATGGACACCAGGAGATTATTTAAAAAATGGAATTGGAAAAACCGTGAACCCATTCCTTGAACTGCTTGTGCCAACTATCGTTTTGTCTTTTATTGATTCCAAACTAACTGCCATGGACATAAAATAAATCACTTCCTGACACCCAGAGGACTTTTTTTCCCAACAAGATCCGCCCAACACTGTGATTAAAAGCTTCCAGGAACTGTGTACAGCCTCACTTAGCAGTATCTCATGGCTCAGCTGACACTTTTGAATGCCAAAGATAATAATTCTCAGAAAAAACGCATTATTAAAATAAAATAAAAACTTTTATCAATCTAAGCGGGAAAACAAACCATCCTACAACCTTGCTATCCATTTTCTTCTGCACTCATTCATAAAACTAATAAAAGCCTCAGTCATTACAACAAAATTACATTTACAAGGGGTTAGAGAGCACGGATTGCGCTTGAGTGTGTGAGTATGCGTATTTACTTTATGGTTGTGCGTGTTGTGAAATAAAGGGCAGACAGTGGTGTAGGAAGGTGGGCTGTTATTGTGATGACCATCATTATTCAGACGCTGGTGCTGGGTGTTTATGTGATGCATGCAGATGAAAGAGAGGCCAACAGAGGCCGGCGGGCGCCTACTAACCTCATCCACCACCAAATTATCATCACTCTTATCCGCATCGCTGCCCTGTGAGATGAGAGAGAGCCAAAGTGAGATTAGATATTCCTTCTCCGATGACTGATATATGTAGATTACATGTAGAGATATACGGCGAACACACACACACACAAAATCACACAGAACAGGGGTGTGTTTGTGTGTAACACATTTGAAAAAAGTTTATCATACATTTCTTTTCACTTTTGTGACAGCTTTAAAGATGTGTTACGCCTGTAAATGGAGGAGAATCTTATGTAGATATTTTATTGCCTGCGATGAGATAGCTCCAAAATATAAAATGGAAATGGGACAAATGTTATTCATTTAAGATTTAAGGGCACTGCTTTTTGGAGGGATTATTGCAGGTCTGCAAGAAAATCTGCAAAGTACCTGATGATTCACTTATCTCTCACTGGAATAATCATGTAAAATGTTTTAATATTTTTGCTTTTCCACAATAACACAAATAATAAAGGGATGACAGCAGGGAAGTGTTCCATCACTGTGCTTAAAGAGGGCAGGGCCACTAAAGCCCATTGTACAGACTCCACTGCTCTTATCTGATGGGGGAAAAAAAATTTTCCTTCAGGTACTTAAAACATTTAACAGTGTTAATAAAATGCCTCACGTAGTCTGTCATGAACTCCTTCTCATCAGCTTTCCTCTTCTTGCCGTTGCTGAGGTATTCGGCTTGGCGACCCTTATCCCCATTGGACAGAGAGCTCTGCAAAGAGGAGGAGGAGAAGGAGGAGGAGTGGAGAGAAGGGAGCGAGGGCACAGAGGAGAGGAAGAGGGTGATAATGAGGTGAGAGGGACTGCATAAATCATGTCAGGCTCATAAGCTGCGGAGATGAATGTGAAAGAATATCAGCACGCATCGATCGGGGGCCGGCTCACTGTGGGAGTCGGAAAGAAAGAGAATGCTTCAAGTTTTTCTTTAGGGCAGTGGGAAAAAAACGAAACAACCGCGAGCGTGCTTTGGCACTGATGAAGTTTATCTTAAACCAGTATCGTCACAACTTCAAAGCATTAGTGATAAATTGTTTAGGTCTAAAGTGTTGTCATACAGGGTCCAGCATCAGTGCCTGGCCTGCAACCCAAAGAAAGGAACCAGCTAGAGTGAAAATAGAGAATGCAACAGACAAAAAAACATAGAAAGGTGTTTACCTCAGGTATACAAGGTAACATACTGACAACGTTTCCAATCATAAATGAATAGTAAATACATATCTACTTGTGAGCATATTGAGCACTTATTTTAAAGGAAAGTTTTATTTTCCCCATCATTAGCTTACATTTTTTTGGTTTACATTTTCTTTTTGACTGCATTTTAAATACATTTTACAGACCCATAAAATAAAGCTCCACCAAACTTATTTGGACTTTTATATAGTATTTAAAATCTTAGATAAAAAATACTTCATAATCAAAGAATTTGCCTCCAAATAAAAGGCTGCAGAACAAGTACTAGTGAACTTGATAAGTGTGTAATAATTTGTACTTACAGGTCCTGCTTCACGGTCTGCTCATTCCAGGCGAAAGCATCACACACATCCAGGTACCAGGCCACAGGACAGGAAAGGCAGGACACACACACGCACACACGCACACAAACACACACACACACACACACACACACACACACACACACACACACACACACACACACAAATGAAAGATTATCTGCCATCACTTGACAGCACTCTGCAACTGATGACTCAGTGGGAAAATATCCCTGAGGAGTGTTATTGTCAGCAACACTGCTCAAAAACCAAAACAAAGCCTATCCTCTGGATCCATGAAGCCAAGCTTCTGTGTTTACTCTACTCCCACCTAAGTGAGACGTTTTCATCTAAAAGAATGCCCTCAGCCCATTTACAGGTATACACCTTTGGAAAACACAATCTGATAGAGAAATAAGTAGGAACATGCAACCAGCCGTTAAAGTGTTGCTGTACCTCTGTGGTGGTCTGCAGCAGCAGCGGCGGCGGCTGCTGCCTCTAGGTGAGCCCTCTCCTCCTTAGCAGCGAGCTGGGCCCCCAGAGCCCCAG
This sequence comes from Hyperoplus immaculatus, assembly GCA_949357725.1. Taxonomy (NCBI): domain Eukaryota; kingdom Metazoa; phylum Chordata; class Actinopteri; order Uranoscopiformes; family Ammodytidae; genus Hyperoplus; species Hyperoplus immaculatus. Next base: position 17,606,635 of record OX442357.1, read on the forward strand.
ACAGGGCCAGCAGGCTGGAGCCTCCTCCCAGGGCCAGACCGGGGTGTCCCAGGGCCGATGGGTGAGGGCCCATCTGTAAACCCTGTAAACCCTGGGCATGCTGGGAGAGGTGCTGGGCCTGAAGCTGCTGCTGTAGACAGAATGGATAAAGAGAAACAAAGAGTAAAGAGAGATCTGGGTGACTTTACAAGTACCGGGAAGAAGTGGCTCATCACCAGTGAGTGATAAAGAGGAGGAAATGTGCAAGAAAAAGAAAGGGAACCAAGTGCTGCGATGTGTACAGTGGAGAAATACTGAGGGGCAAGCCAGTGGCTCTTTGAGGGGGGGGGCTCTGCAGCCAGGTCGGCGTGATGGGAGATTAAAGGGACAACTACATTTTTATTTTCTATGAAACATACTTGCATTTGAAGAATTGAAAAAAGATAAGGATATTTGATGAGGGCCGTTAAAAAAATAAATTAAAAAAAATTAAAAAGTGTTATGCTATTCAGGTACCTGGTAAGGCAATTGAATAAAAAAAAAGAGATCATAATTTTCTAAATATTTTACAATATCCGTATATTGTACAGTTGGCCAATGGATATTTGCCTCAGTAAGAAGGAAAAGAAAAGAAGGGAATATAAATAAATGGGAGGATAATGTACACACGCTATGAGGCAGAGGGGGGAACCCACGTACCCCTATCGAAGCATTTAGCTCCCCCATGGTCACCTGTTTGGCGCGTTCCATGGCCTGGACCACCTGTTGTTGGTGCTGTGGAACAAACCAAGAGGTCAGTGGATTCAAAATAAAATACTCTAACTCATAATTAAAAAGACAGTTTTTTATTAAATTATAAACTGAATTAACATTATTGATGTGAAACATTTCTTAGTGAGTATGAAAAACTAGGGATGCTCAAAAACAGCATGTTTGTCTGCCTGCCCATTTGGCGATTGAGGAATGTGCTTTGAAGTTCCATCCATCTGCAGCTCTGCGTATGCATGTGGTGCTGCTGTCAGTAGAGACAGAGAGGGCTGGATGCAGTACTGTGTGTGTGTGTGTGTGTGTGCGTGCGTGCGTGGTGTCTCACCTCCTGCGACAGGAATGGGATGAGCTGAGCACAGATCACGTTCAACCGTTTGGCAATCTCCGTCTGAAAAAAAAGAAAAGAAGATACTGTTGTTTTGATGAATTCACTCTCTCTCTCCCACACAGCATGGCCGTGGCCCGTTTCTCCCAGGGCCAGTGTGGTAAATATTTCAGCTGCTTACATTTGGTCCATGCAAATGGAAACCCTGCCAGGGAGTTTGGCTAAAATATTCATGGGCAGCATCTGCTGTGGCCTCAGTCAGCCCACACAGGGTGTGTGTGTGTGTGTGTGTGTGTGTGTGTGTGTATGAGAGACAAGACACAAGATTCCCCATCTTTTTTCACTGCGCGTGCATGCGTGTGAAAGTTTCTGCTGTGTCCTTGCATGTCTTTTTGTGTGTGCATGTGCATTTGCATTTTGCATGCTTGAGTGTTTGTGTGTATGTTTCCTGCTGGGGGTCAGTGATTTCTTGTTGTGGGTGTGTGTGTGTGTGTGTGTCTGGATCTGCTCTACTTCACAGCCTGTTGCAAACCCCCCCTACCCTCCCAAATCCTCAACCCTCTCTCTTTCCAATACTCGCTCTTCCTTTCCATCTCACTCCATGGATTGCTCTATCCATCCGTCCCTCGTTCCATTTCTCTCTTTTCACTATTAGTGCGGTAATCAGTGTTACAAGTCGTCATGTGACGTCTAACACACACACACACACACACACACGTTTAGCAGCAGGCCCATCAAGCCTGTTAGGGCCAGTAATGATATGCATGCAGAGATCATGACAACATCATTATGGCCGCAGGCTGTTTGTCTTGATGACAGCTAGACTTGCTGTGTGTGTAGTGTGTATGAACACATACACACACTCTCCCCACCCTATTCTCTCTCTTAAGTGATTTATTGATGCCGGACTGAACTTCCACCCCCTCCTCTTTTCTCGCTCTGCCTCTCACATACTCTCTCTCTCTTTCCTCTCACTTGCCCACATCTCTCCCTCCCTCCACTCTCCATTTTTCAGCCCGGCAGCGCACCCCTCACCTTCCCTCCATCCTCTGAATCCATCACCCCACCCCAAGGGAGACACCATGATTTCTTGTTAGAGAACTCCAACTACTAAATGACATCTTCGGGAGAGAGAGAGAGAGAGCGAGCGAGAGAGAGAGAAAGGATAAAGAGTGGAGGACAAAATGAGAGAGGGAAAATGAAAAGAGGAGGCGGAGGAAGGAGAGGTAGAGGAGAACAAAAAGGGCAGATTGGGTTGAGGGAATGGCAGCCGAAGAATGAAGGGTGTGGGAGGGAGAGGAGAAAACGACAGAAAGAAGAAACAGAGGGAAGGCGGGGGAGGAACATCGAGATGAGGGGGGAGTGGCAACAGCGGCACGACAAAAGCGAAGCGATTGCAAAATGAACGAGAGAGAGAAGGGAAGAGTAGACGGCAGGAAGGCAGTGACCTGATTTAAAGTGAAATTCAGCATGGACTGTATGTCTGCAAGGAGACAAGAGGTGGAGAGAGGGTGTGCAGGGGGGGTCAGAGAAATCAATGGAAAGGAAGGGAGACGGTCATGCACGGTAAAGAAATGGAGATTATGAGAGAGGAGCATTAAAAAAGACAAAATAAGACAGCAATTGAAGAGAAAGGAGAATGGATGGATACGAGACGGAAAAGCAGGGCAGGTGTGTGTGTGTGTGTGTGTGTGTGTGTGTGTGTGTGTGTGTGTGTGTGTGTGTGTGTGTGTGTGTGTGTGTGTGTGTGTGTGTGTGCAGAGGCAGTGAGAGACAGGGATTTATGACGGGTGAATGGGGAGGCTGTTCTGGAGGCTCGGGGAAGGGCAGAGTATTCTCATCCGTCTGTTGTAGAGAAATGAATTCTGTTTGTGGATCCTATTAACGCCTCCACAGCATAATGCTGCTATATAGGTCCATAAGAGCACAGGGAGGATTGACATTATAGGGGTAGAGAGACACAGCGAAAAAGACAGAGAGAGAGAAAAGTATCGGCTACATTGAGAAGAGACGCAAATCTTAAAGAGGACCTATTTTACTACTTTTCTGGTCTTAATTTCTTGTTTTACACTGCTATAGAGCAACCTGACACGAATCACATCACAAAAAACTATGTAGATTTTCGGGAAGCTCTTTCTCTTATTTTGGCGATTCCAGCATGCCCTGTAAACACTTTGCTTTTGACATTTCCGCCCCCTCCCCTCCCTTCCTGAAAACCCAACTTCGTTGTGATTGGTTACCTTCCTTCCGGAACACTTTCAGTGGCGGGAGGTGCGAGCATGGACCTATAAGGGCGCGAGGCAGACGCTAGTAGGAAAGTGGCAGCATTACCATACATGGAAACATCCGCGTGGTGACGACACCAAGTTACATGCGACGTCACGATGTTACAAAGCGTCAAGCCGCTTTGAACACGTGACTTCTCGACTGGCTAGAATAGTGTCTAGTGCTCTGCACAGACACCCCAGTCGGTAAGCAGGGAATACGTCGAAATGCATGTACGTCATTATTTGATAATCTAGTATGGTTAAACATGACTATAAATCATCATAACAACGTTTATAGGTCATAAAAGTCAAAAAGTATCATAGGTCCGCTTTAAGAAGTTTGAGGCATGAGGGACAAGAGAGAGGGAGAGAGACATATAGAAGCAGAAGGAGAAAGCTCACTCACCTGTTTGTGCATTTCAATGTTAAGGCCGTAGGACATCTCGTAATACTGAAACACAGGAGAATATCAGTTATATTCAGGATAGTGCATGAACAAGAATAGAAGGTGAAGGGCGTGAAGGAACGTTCACATGTGGAGTAGTACATAAAGCCAGGAGTGTGTTTTATTATTATTATAATATAATGAATCTTTCCCATGTGGATATCAGTTTAAAAAGGACTGAATAAAAACAAAGCAAGATAATGCATTACTAACCCAAACCCAACACAAACTTGTCCATACAAGTTAGAAAAAAAACACTGTTAAATAAATGTAATATACGTTTTAAAGTTAAATCTCGAGGTCACCTGACGAATCCCAAAAATGGCATGTTGCGCTTTTTTAATTTGTACATATTTTTGATCTGCTATAACCAATGCAGCGGTGTAGTTTTAATTAAATCTGTTTTTAAAGATCACATGCAGAAATGAAACAAATGAAAATATATCAGAAAGTGCGGTGAGTTTCTATATATTTTTTTCTTTTTGGCAACCAGTCTCGCCAAAAGCTCCAAACCAATAGTTGATGATTCTTCCAATCAGATAATTACAACTTTTACTTTGTAACGGGATTATTTGAAAACAACAAATAATTTGAATATTGATGGAATTTTGACAAAGAAAGTACCATTTGAATTTTGCCATAACTTGCCTGATGTAATGTTATATAAATTGACTATTTTCATTCTGATCGTACACAAATACATTCAACAGTGTGAGTCTTGAAACACTTCAGACGATGCCAGCCCCTGCATGTGCACTCTGAAGTGGCCGTATGTCCTTGAAAGCGTATCACTGCTAATTTCACCTTGCCTCTGCCTGAAGTCAATGGCGCTATTATGACCCCATGTCGGAAGCAAGAAGCTGGACTCGAGCCAGGGAAATTGTCGCCAGGCAGAAGAAGGTGACAGACTACTTCAATAATCATGTCTAATGTGAGCCATTTGACCCTGGCTTCTACCCGATAGTAGAAGGAGCTGGGAGGAACTCAGAAGTGTGAGTGAGAGAGAGTGAGAGTGAGAGTCCCTCTCTACTTTAAGAGAGGGACAGAAAAGAAGAGCATTTTTAAAGTCAGATGCCTTGAAAAGTGACAGGTTGACATTTGCTTTTCAGTGTGACTGGTTGTGGAGAGTAGAGATTGGCAGTTAGGCAGCCAGAACAGGCTGGCAGGACGGCAGAGGAGATGGCAGGGGTCCTCTCTCTCCAGACTTCTTTCCTGGCAGTTATCACGTGTGTGTGTGTGTGTGTGTGTGTGTGTGTGTGTGTGTGTGTCCATGTGAGTGCAGGTGTGTGTGTGTTTGTAGCACAAGCTTGCAACTGAGTAGGCGTGTGTATTTATGTGCTTTTTGTGCCCGTTTCCCTGCGAGTGACTGTGTGTGTGTGTGTGTGTGTGTGTGTGTGTGTGTGTGTGTGTGTGTGTGTGTGTGTGTGTGCGCCTGCGTCTCTCTCTCTCTCTGTGTGTGTGTGCCTGTGTGGCACCATAAAAGATGCCTTTTCTGTCAGCTGGCAGCTCTGCTTTGCAAATGGTGTGCCAAGTTTCGCCTGTTGCTTAGCAACCTCCAAACTCATCCAAACCCAAATCATCAGCCAGGAAAGGAGACCTGGCCTGTGCTTATTGCCAGCTAACCTCCCTCATCAACACTAAAACTTCAATCCCCCCCACAAGTCCCTGCTCTGTGCCAAGATTACCACATAACTCTTCTTTTTTTTTTGGCACAGCAGGATCTGGGCAGCCTACACTCAGTCAGCTGTAGTTCTGTGTGTGTGTCTGATCACAGGAAAATCTAGGCTGGAGTTTTGCAGATCTAAAAAGAAAGAAAGTGTTAGCCTTTATTTGAGATAAAAAAAAAAAAGATCTGCTGATCATATATCCTGTGCTGAATGACAGGAAGGCCTTCAGAAGAACTGAGCTCAGAGGCCAATAATGCTTCTGTGCTATCCATCCAGTTAATGTGTCTGTGCTTCAACGCCTAGAATTTTTGGGAATTATTTTGTATTATTCAAACCTTGATCACGTTCTTTCTTCTACAACTGTGAGGTGCCAAAGCTTTAACCTTAAAGGAACTTCTACACTGAGGACGAAAATAAAGCAACAGCGAGCACACACACTACGTGAATGTGATCACACTAACCTTTAACAGTGTGGGAGGGAATGACTGACCAATAGTGGAACAGCAGTAACAACACTGTACAATTCAGAGGATAGAGCATAGTGCTACAACAGAAATTCTTACCATCATTATTCTATAACTGTTATCATAAATCATTTAATCTTTAGAACATCAAACAATAATGAAAAAACCCAACACCATTTCTGAGAGCCCAAGATGAAACTTTGTACAACCAGCAGACTACATACAGCCAAGTTAGTTAATTTACTATAACAAAGACAACAGAAAACCTGCTTATATTTAGGGCTAGCCCGAATGCCATTTTTCAGGCTTCGAATATTCGTTGGTTTTTCCGAGCGAATATTCGAATATTCGTTCCAGAAAAACACACCATCAAAAACAACATTAAAAAAAATAAGAAATAAAAATAAATAAATAAAAAAAAAACGTTTTGACAGTATCTGCATATTTTGTTGAAGATTTACGCGCTCGGAGGGGAAGTAATGGCTGCGCTATGACACTTAGTGATGTAATATCCTCCTA
>OX442357.1:17615568-17753068 GCA_949357725.1 Hyperoplus immaculatus
GTAGAGAACTAGTGCAACTGTGTGTGTGTGTGTGTATGGCTGACTGTGTGTGCTCATCAAACCAAGTCAGCATGAGCTTGGAGAAGCAAATAAATGAACACACACACACACACACACTATATTGATCGGCTTTGCTGTGATTGCTGTGGAATTCCTTTAAAATGTGTGCCGTGATTCAGACTGTAACTAAAGATTATTTTCACTAGCAATTAAATAAGTCAAATAAAGGATAAATTGCTCAACAGAATATCACTTTATCCACTATTTATTTGAGCCCCTTGCATGATGTCTGACTACAAATTATAGTTAAAGAATGCATACTTTTATGTTATGAGATCATATTGATAGGACTCCCAGCAGGTCAGAGAATTTGTGTAGTTCAAAGTTTTGGAAAATGCCACAAAAACCACCTTGACTTGTCAGATCTGTTTTTGGCAAATTGAGCAGCAATCAAACAAGCTTTTCAACAATACCATCAAAGAGAGGTAGGGGGAAACATAAATGTCTCTATATCTGAAGTCAGTCCTCTGCTTTTGAGCACAGCACTAAAGAACAATAGCAGAGCTAATGTACAAAGAAGTTTAAAGGAAATACCCCAAGGTAGCACTCAGAAATAAATTATTACTATTATCTGCAAAATGGACTTGGAGGCATGAACCTAGATACTCGTATGTGTGTGTGTGTGTGTGTGTGTGTAGGAGCATAAAATAATTGGAGGAGGGGGGAGGAATATAAAGCAGGAAGGGGAGGAGAGGAGTGAGCAGGAAGTGGGTACGTTTTTCATGATAAAATGATTGCCTGTAATAATTAGTGTTTGGCTCAGCACCATTTACTGAGAGAGAGAGAAAGAGAGACAGAGAGGGATGGAGAGAAGGTTTGTTGGATGGAGAGAGAAAGACAGAAAAAAAACAAGATTGAGTGAGCGAGCAACAGTGAATAGACCAAAAGAAAAAGGGAGATACGACTGTGTGCGTTTCACGATGGGCTCGGTTCCTCCAATCTTTTCCTGGTGGTGACAGGAGATAAGATGATCAGCGCAAAATCTGCAGCATGCCAGCACTCAGACAGCTCTGTCAGTGCTGCATCGCTACTGAACACACACACACACACACACACACACACACACACACACACACACACACAGGAGAGCGTACCGAGAGTGAAGGCTGTTACATACTCCGCGAGAAGAAAGAACAAAGTTCTCTGTGACAGAGCTGCGAGAAGAAAATGACGTCATTTTCTTCTCTCAGCTCTTGTTTAGCTGGTCTCGCAGCTTGTTCTCGACACATCACCCGGGCCGAACTTTCTTCTCGCAGCTTGTCCGAGAACTATTGTGTGATTGGTCAGTCTGAAGTCAATGAGGAAAGCGAAGTGAAATCAGCTGGCGCTACTGAGTCAATTACCATGGTAACAATGTGCCGCGGTGAGGAGTTCGGCAGTTGAGTTCTCGTGAAGTATGTAATGTCAGACCAGAAAGAACTTCTCGCAGCTCTGTCACCGAGAATTTTGTTCTTTCTTCTCGCGGAGTATGTAACAGCCTTGAAGCATCTAATTAAGCTCTTGCAGTTTGTAGAAATGTGCCGACTGCCTTTACAGTCTTAATGTTTGAAACAGGCTACTACTGGGTGTTGTAAAATGTCAACCCTTTCTTTTCCGGTGTTTGCTTTTTATTAACAATTCTTTAACTTTCACTGTTCCCACATTGATTATTTTACCAAAAGGAACTAAGATATTCTCTATATCTTTATTTTTTATATAAAAACACTTGCCGGTTGCTTTTGGTTGTTTGTGAATATTTTTAAGTGTTCATACAAGGATACAAATTCAAGAGAACATAAATTTTCTTTCCACAAAAAAGGCATCAATGTGAGCGGGATGCCAGAGACATCCTTAAATGAGTTTGTATTTCAAAAGAAAATTAAACAAAAACAATTATCCCAATAAAATGCAGTGTCTTTGATTAAATCAAAATAAGGAAATATGAACATAATCCTGACATGCTGCTACCAAGTCTGCTCTCACCATCGCTTGTTCTGCAGTCTGGGAGAGCCCAATGTTGTCGCTTGGCAAACAATCATCATAAGGGACAAAAGTGCGACGCAAATAAGAGCTACAAGCCCCCGGCCCCTCCCCGCACACACACAAATGGGAGCCATGTAGGGACTTCTCCTGTGTCGTGCCTTTACAGTGTCAGGACCATTTAGCCCGCCAGCCTCCAGGTATGTGACTGTTCACTTTACATCACATTAACTATTGATCAGCCCTTTCCTCTCTGCTCCACTGGAAAAACATTCAGCTTCGCTCCCAGTCTCTTCCCCTCTTTACACACACACACACACACACACACACACATACCCATATACCAAGGACCCACCCAACTTGACTGTGTGCTCTTTCATCAGCTCTCAAGGGTGTGTACACAAACACACACACACAGGGATCACTCTGCACAATAGCAGGCCAACCTCACTTTAATGTCTGCTCTTTCATAAATGTTTCACACACACACACACACACACACACACACACACACACACACACACACACAAAACAGGGAGAGGTTGTATCACACAGACTAACCCACAAATAAGATGTAGACCTAACTATAAACAGTTAACAAACCCTCAGCATTTCCTACAGCAAATATAATTTGCTAATTTGATGAGTGACAGACAGGCAGTTAAACATAGGGGAATCCTGACTATCTAATTATATCTGTATATGACATATTTCCAGGGTGAATGCACAGTCTTGCTGGAGAGTGGGAGATGTGTTTTTGAAGATATTTTCAATTCAGACCCCGCCTCCTTTATTCTGTGAGGTCAGGCCACGTTCTATAAGGAATGGATTTTATTAAATGATTGATTAATGATCCATTGTTCAGCCTAAAACATCTGTAAATGTCGACCAATAGTCGAGAACCTAAGGATATTAGATACTACTAGGTACTATAATCTATTTATTTTTTCAATGAAATGTATGGCATTTTTACTTGAAGAAAAATACTCATCACCGATTAACCTGTGACATTTTTAAGCCGACACAAACGCACACTCTTTCAGGGTGTGTGAGGCAGGAGTTAGTACCGCTGTTAGGTAGCGATGAGTGGAGGGGCTCGTAAGTGATAAGTGGCAGCATGTTCACGGAAAGTGGAGAGCCTATCTTAACTCTGCAGACCACACTCACACGATGCATTATGACCGATATAGGGCTGTGTGTGTTTATAGAAAGAGAATTACAGTAATGAGAGCCCTGTGTCAGCATCTCCTCCAATCTTCCCTCAATATGCTGATTACAGTCTGTTCAGACAGCACCAACACACACACACACACACGATCAACCAATGACCCTTTAATTAATTAACCCTTCCCTTTCTTTAGTTTCCTTGGACATTTTTCTCAACCCTACATACCAACCATACACATGCAACAACAACATACACACCAATTTAGAAACAGCCTACCACCCACCCATCCATTCTCCTGCCCACAGACACAAACACAGTTGCAACTCATCAGCTCTAATCCCTTCCCTCCGTCTCTTTCCTGCCGTTTAATCCAACATCTATCAGAATGCAGCCACCTTCTGCAGACAAAATACACAACTAAGCCCTGCTATTTCTGGACACACATCTATTTGTGTGCAAAGATAATTGGGGAGGCCCGTACGTGTGTGTATGTGTGTGTTAAGCACATGCATCAGATTTGGAGTAAGTCTGAATAAAGCCGCAGGTTTGTATCACTGTGGGTGTTCAGGACAAGTTTAGGTCTGGTTACACTAAAGGTTCTCTTGCCTCATGGCCTGCCTGCTGTGGGACTAAACAAAGCCACTGTTAAAATCCTACTGACTGCTATCTGTCTGGACTTCTCTAAAACTGCTGCCAAAGTGACTTTTCTTAGGTTACTAACACACCTTAGTTACATCATTATGCTAAGTGTCCAGTACAACAGTTAAATGTTAAATGTATGTTAAAGGAGATGGTTTTATGACCTGAAAGTAGTGTACTATATGGCTCAAGGGAATACATATGTCATCAGAATAGGACTGGGCAATTTAAAAATGAATGAATTTGTCCTATATTGGGCTATTGCTTTTATCTAGTAACCTAATAACTTCCAGTTTATGTGGTATGGCAAATGCATGCAAAGTACCATAATGAAATTAATATTCAATGCAATAAAATGTCCCACTCTTGTGGTAGTAAACAAAACCCTATCACAAAAGGTATTCATTTGTTTTAGTTGGAAAGCGATTTGAAGCAAATTTGTCATTTGTGATTTTGGAATTCATAATTATTATCTTATTTCTGATGAATAATTGTAAAAGTTGGCAAATTGATAACACTAATGCCTCGTTTCCACCGAGTAGAGCGGGTCGGATCGGAGCGGTTCGGTCCGGGTAGTTTGGCTTTTCACTTGCCAAAAGTTGGGTAGGGTACGGTTTAAGCGCACCTAACCGCTCTGAGCCGCTCCAAATCTCAGTACTCCTCCGTAGGGGTACTGGCCGCCTGAAAGGGTGCCGAAACGGCGGAGCTACACACTGCCGTCATTTGATTGGTCGAAAGAATCATTTCCGCCATGTGTAGTCATCTCGGCAAGAGTGAAGATAGTCTTGTGTTTTGGCGAAAATGTGAGCACAGCTCTGTTTATTGTGTGGTGTTTTTCCTCGTCAATAAATTAATCAGTTGGTTACACTGTGTCCCATAGTCACGTAGCTGCCGCAGCCAGCGCTGTTCGCTCACTGTCTCTGTGTGTTGCGCCGAGCCGTCTCTGTGTGTTTACGCCATAGATAGTAGTAAATACACGCTCACAACAACACGGGGGGAATAAATAAAGAAGCGGCTGGTTTGAATCATTTCCGCCGTTTGTAGTCACCTCGGCTAGAGTGAAGAGAGTTTTGGCGACAATGTGAGCGCGGCACTGTTTATTGTGTGGTGTTTTTCCTCGTCATTAAATGAACCAGTTGGCTACACTGTGTCCCACTGCTACGATGTCACGTAGCTGCCGCAGCCAGCGCTGTTCGCTCACCGTCTCTTATCAGTTGCATCGAGCCGTCTCTGTGCTCACAACACAGGGGGGAATAAATAAAGAAGCGGCTGGTTTGACCAAGCAAAAACAAGAGACCGCTGGCTTGACCATGTTGTTCCACAGCCCGATAGTTTGACCCACAATCTGGCGGCGGCTATCGCAGTCCAGCCTAAACCCCGCCCTACCAGTAAGGGTAGGGTCGGCGGTGGAAACAACACCGAGATTCTTAAAAGTGAGCTGTCCCGCTCTGAGCCGCTCCGATCCGACCCGCTCTACTCGGTGGAAATGAGGCATTAGTGATCATATCATTCCACACTGAAAGTCCATAAATCATAACACTGTATTAATGCCCAGTTTTTAATGGAAGATGCTCAAAATAAGTTTATGGAAATCAAAGGCAGCAGCCAGCAATGTTGCTGCAGTGTCTCTGAAAAACACAATAGGAGCAGCATATTATAGACCATTAATCAACAACCATAAACAGTCATTCTAATGCCTCGTCGTTTCCACCGAGTAGAGCGGGTCGGATCGGAGCGGTTCGGTCCGGGTAGTTTGGCTATTCATTTCCCAAAAGTTGGGTAGGTACGGTTTAAGCGCACCTAACCGCTCTGAGCCGCTCCAAATCTCAGGAGAAGCCCCTGACTGCGGCCCGCAGCCAACGTTGAGGGGGAGGAGACATTGAGGGGGCCGGCACATTGAGGGGGGGGGGAGCCTAAGACCACATAGAGCTGTTAAGCGGAAGTGCTTTACTTCCGGGATATGGGACCTCTCGGCTCGAAAAATTACTACTGTAGTCAATGGAAAGAAATGTATTATTTTCTGGTCCCAGTCATGAAATGCCTTCGATTACACATATGGTTTGTATGGATTTAGATGGTATTTTTTCGTGCAAAGAATGGAACAATTTAGCGAGTAGAAGCTGGATACGGTCAGGTTTTGTGCAGAGCGCTTTTGTGGACTACAGCTCTTCGCTGCTCTTGACACTTGTGATATACGTCACCACCACTCACACCCGCTTAGTTCAGAAACATGGCTGTGTCTTTAATGCACTTTACCGCCTTCTTTCAATGACAAGACAAAAGTCTTCAGCGTGGCGAAAACCACAACACAAGTGGACATGTGGAGAGTTTCAATTTCTCGAGTGGGGAGATTGTTGGCGTTGTCCACGCCAGCCATTAGCATTAGCACTGTCCGTCGAGAAGTGGAGGGAATGTGTTGAGGTGACGTCACAGAGGCGACAAAACTTGTAGTTGTTCTCGTAACATTTTTTCAAAAGCCGTTAGACGAATAATCATACAACATACCGTCAAACTCTTCACATTAAAAATGATCATTTAGACCCATACAAAACATATATGTAATCCAAGGCATTTAATGACTGGGACCAGAAAATAGTAGATTACTTTCCATAGACTCCCATTCATTTTTTTTCAGCCGAGAGGTCCCATGCCCCGTAATTCCGCCACTTCCGCTTAACAGCTCTATTGAGGGGGACGGCGCTCAGTCTCTCACAATCACTCCTCAAGCAGGCTAATGCTAGCGCTATGTTAAGCTAGCGGGAGCCCACGCTGTTAATTAAATACAAACACATGGCACGGGAGTGTTGTGACTGGCTATCTTTCTTGCAGGGTACCTATTATAATGTTAAACGTAGCCTATACTACTTGCTGTAGTTTGGTCTGACTTTGGCAGTTGGCATTGTTACATCCGTAGTAATACCAAAATAAGAGTCCTTGTTACATCCAGTTTAGCAATATCAAAATAAGAGTCCTGCATGGAGCAGTAGCATACAGGGAATGGGCCCTTTTTGTGCCAGCGATCACACCATTTTTGATCAAAGATGTGGTTTTACTTCATATTTTTAACTAAAATCAATATTCTTATGATTGCCATAAATATTTAAGACATAGTTAAACAAACAGTATATATTTTTTATAAGCTTAAAGGAATACATACCATAAAGGTGTGACAGAGTTGAAACTAGGGTAACAGGGTTGAAAATGGTAACGGGGTTGAAGGGGACATATACAAATTAGAGTTTATTTTAGACTCAAATTGCTTTCAACATGCATTAGGTAAAAACAATTCTAATAATTCATTTTAATGAATAGATAACTTCACGATCACAGTACTGGATTGGTGGAATGACTCGAATAAATTTTGTGAAACAACATTTTATCAAGCTGACCTGGCATATTAAATACCCCTTTCTTGTGAAGAGTGAAGACCCATAGCTATTATGGATTGTATCCACAGAATATACATGCTGTTACAGCCATCCTGTTCTTTACCTTGAATATGTGTGTATTAATTATTAGTAATATTAATTGAATTATTCGATGGCAAGGGGCGTGTTTTGGGCCGCAAATTCGCCTGAGAATGGCAGCCGGTGTCAGTCTGGCAATGTCACAATCAAGTGCAGACACTGTGGAAACATAAGTTTGACCGCTTTAATTTAAATGTTTGTTTTCCAGCACCTTAACACCGTATATTAAACACCACAGTTAATGCCCAGGAGGCATCGCTTCGCCTTGCTGTGCATACATGTATCCATGATCAGTTAAAGCCTCAAAGTGTTATATGCCTGGAAAATCCTGTCCTTGTTCAGGAAGGAAATCTTTTCAGTAAGGGTTCACAAGTGTCATCTATAGTCTACTTACAGCAGTGTGTGTCTGGAAATATTGTAAAAAATGCAATTAATCATTTAACAATTCAAACATCTTTATTTTAAGATACTTTTGTTATTGAGTCACATTTTAGGTCAGCCCTGAAACACTACAGCTTGTGAAAATAAACAATATTAACGGTTTTAATAGATTGTGCAATTGTCCCTTTGTTGCTGTTAAAATAGACTCATCCATAGTGAATTATGGTGACTATGGCAAGAGAGAGTATAAGGTAAAAATAAGGACAATATGTGTTCTTTGATTGTTCTACACTTTATTGATTAGTTATCTTTTCTGTTAATAGTTTACTATGTATTTTTTGTAGTTGTTATTTTTACATTGTTCTGTTGAATAATAAGACTGTTCTTAGGGCTGCTGTGATTGGTGTAACTTAATGTGCGTCTCACCTGTAGCATTTAGTTATGTCTAATTGAGGTATATTTTTAAGCCTTAAATGTGGTCACATTGCATCTGTTAAGGTCATACCTTGGGGTCACAGTGACCCCTTCATAGTTCCCCATATCTTATTTTGACTCTTACTTAATTCATAGGCAGCTGGGCCTGCAACCGTCACAGACAGACAGGTACAGGAGTTCTCTTTAGCACATGTCACATTGTTTACAGTGCACACTTAATCATTTTACATACATATATACTTGCTTTTGTAAGTATAGATCTCATTGCTGACCCTTGGGAGACACAACACTAATTTAACACTCACAGGATCATCTATGTCCTCATAAGTGAACTGTTACAAGATAGCAAAAGCAATCAACATAGTAGGAAGGGATGTCCATTGTTAACCTGTTGACCTTTAAGAAGATATTTAACCGGTTAATACTATAGGTTAAACATAAAATTATCTAAATGTTTCTTATATCCGGTTATTATTCCAAGTAGGGCCTATGCTACTGCTGCATGCAGGACTCTTATTTTGATATCACTAAACCGGATGTAAGAATGCGTTCTTCATGCAAATAATTAAACAAGTCGTTTAGGCTATGCTTAACTTTATAGTAGGTCGATGGTACGCAGCAAGAAAGATAGCAAGTCATAATACTCCCGTGCCATCTCTCTGTAACATTTAATAAAGAGCGTGGGCTACCGCTAGCTTAACGGCTGCAGCGGACCTCTACGAGTGAATGTGTGAGAAAGAGACGGACAAGCAGACAGCGAGCGCCTGCTCAAGCTCCCCCCCCCTCAATGTGCCGGCCCCCTCAATGTCTCCTCCCCCTCAACGTCTCCTCCCCCTCAACGTCCGTCTGCGGGCCGCAGTCAGGGGTACTTGAATCTCAGTACTCCTCCGTAGGTACTAGCCGCCTGAAAGAGTGCCTAAAAGGCGGAGCTACACACTGCCGTCATTTGATTGGCCGAAAGAATCATTTCCGCCATGTGTAGTCATCTCGGCAAGAGTGAAGATAGAGCTGTTAAGCGGAAGTGTTTTACTTCCGGGGCATGGGGCCTATCGGCTCGAAAAATTACAACGGTAGTCAATGGAAAGAAATGTATTATTTTCTGGTCCCAGTCATGAAATGCCTTCGATTACACATATGTTTTGTATGGATTTAGATGGTATTTTTTCGTGCAAAGAATGGAACAATTTAGCGAGTAGAAGCTGGATACGGGCAGGTTTTGTGCAGAGCGCTTTTGTGGACTACAGGTCTTCGCTGCTCTTGACATTTATGATATACGTCACCACCACTGGCACCCGCTTAGCTCAGAAACATGGCTGTGTCTTTAATGCACTTTACCGCGTTCTTTCAATGACAAGACAAAAGTCTTCAGCGTGGCGAAAACCACTACACAAGTGGACATGTGGAGAATTTCAATTTCTCGAGTGGGGAGATTGTTGGCGTTGTCCACGCCAGCCATTAGCATTAGCACTGTCAGTCGAGAAGTGGAGGGAATGTGTTGAGGTGACGTCACAGAGGCGACAAGACTTGTAGTTGTTCTCGTAACATTTTTTCAAAAGCCGTTAGACGAATAATCATACAACATACCGTCAAACTCTTCACATGAAAAATGATCATTTAGACCCATACAAAACATATATGTAATCCAGGGCATTTAATGACTGGGACCAGAAAATAGTAGATTACTTTCCATAGACTCCCATTCATCTTTTTTCAGCCGATAGGCTTCATGCCCCGTAATTCCGCCACTTCCGCTTAACAGCTCTATAGTCTTGTGTTTTGGCGAAAATGTGAGCACAGCTCTGTTTATTGTGTGGTGTTTTTCCTCGTCAATAAATTAATCAGTTGGTTACACTGTGTCCCATAGTCACGTAGCTGCCGCAGCCAGCACTGTTCGCTCACTGTCTCAATGAGTTGCGCCGAGCCGTCTCTGTGTGTTTACGCCATAGATAGCCTAGTAGTAGCCTAAATAGCCTACAGTTCACAACAACACGGGGGGAATAAATAAAGAAGCAGCTGGTTTGAATCATTTCCGCCGTTATAGTCACCTCGGCTAGAGTGAAGAGAGTTTTGGCGAAAATGTGAGCGCGGCACTGTTTATTGTGTGGTGTTTTTCCTCGTCATTAAATGAATCAGTTGGCTACACTGTGTCCCACTGCTACGATGTCACGTAGCTGCCGCAGCCAGCGCTGTTCGCTCACTGTCTCCATCAGTTGCACCAAGCCGTCTCTGTGCTCACAACACGGGGGAAATAAATAAATAAATAAGCGACTGGTTTGACCAAGCAAAAACAAGAGACCGCTGGCTTGACCACAGTTGTTCCACAGCCCGATAGTTTGACCCACATTCTGGCGGCGACTATCGCAGTCCAGCCTAAACCCCGCCCTACCAGTAAGGGTATAGGGTCGGCGGTGGAAACAACACCGAGATTCTTAAAAGTGAGCTGTCCCGCTCTGAGCCGCTCCGATCCGACCCGCTCTACTCGGTGGAAACGAGGTATAATTAACAGCTTCAAACCTACCTGCAAGGTAGCATTTGACAGATACAGTAGTAAAGAGATGTCTTTTCTTGAAAATGCAATCTGTTCCAATAATGACAGTAGCTATTGTCATGTGATATTGTTACAGTGTCAGTGTATTAATCTGCTGTCATTTTTTGCTCATGGAGCAGCATGAAAGAAGGTTTAAAAAAAATCTTCCCACAAACTAACCACACCTGCTAAACAGTGTGCTGTGCTAGTGAAACTGGAATATGAAGATTGAATCACAAGCCTGCTCTTGCTCCAATCTTGTTCTTAATCCCATCATTCATTTATTGTTTATCCTGCTCTCTAGTTCTTCTCAGTACTGATTGTAATGATTGGCAATAGGGCGATGCTCCAGGTGTTTAGTAACATGATGAGGTGTAACGTTGAGCGGCTGCCAGTGGAGCTGATCACACAGTCCAAACCAACAGAGTCAGAGGTGACTCATGTTCACCCAGTGGCTTGATTTGTCAAGGTTAGTGCTATGCAAAACGTGGTTAACAGCAGTAGGCGTATCGATGTTGCAGCTTGAAGAAGTACAACTTTTTAAGTTGTGAAACTAACAATGGCAGTGTTTCCAAGCATTTGGAAATTAATTTGCACACTTGCTTGTATTTAATTGGGATAGTGTTACTGGATTGTGTTTTGGAGATGAATTGCTGGTGTCATATATATTAACCAGGGTATTAGACATAAAGCACATATGAACATCAGAAACACAATTACAGTATAACTCCTTCATTATTCGGTTCAAATAAAAACCTTTAAGTTTCATAATGACATACCTTTGCCATTACTGCGGACATAAAGTTATGAGTATATGCATATGACTGTTTGACCCAAACTAACACAGCTGTAGACACGTGTAAACTGGGCGATACAGCTTTATCAGCCTATGCACACTCCTGCGACAGTAATCAGTTTTCGGCAGACTATCAGGACAGCGCCTCATGCCTCAAGCCTCAAGCCTTGGCACTTGCTTCCTGCATAACATTGGCAAAGTCCTTTCCATCTTGCTTCTACAAGCGATTCATCAAGTTTGTTGTGTTAAAGCTCCCAAAGCTGCACTCGGCTATTTTACCTTTTTCTACATTGAGGTTAAAATAACTAAGATTATACTTGTTATCCTCTTTGATATCCAATCCAGATATTTGGGTTAGTATTGAACTGTTATTCAATTTGGAGGATCGGATTGGTGCATTCCTTGTTTAAACATAGTCAAATGGTAATAACCTTCAATAATCAACAGGAGCCAAGTAGAAATATTCTGAAAAACAGCTCCTTACCCCTAGTCCTATTCCCATGAAAAAAAATCATGTATGCATCAGTTCAGGCATTCTAGCCTCAGTGTTGGTTGGACTGTGAGTTTTGAGCTTGTGGTGAGCAGAACGGACAGACGGATAAGGACACACACACACTTGTGGGTACAGGGAAGCAGCCATAGCCACAGGGGTTGTGGACAAGGGTGCTGTACAAAAGAAGGTTGAAGTGGGACAGAAAGGGAGGGAGGGGTGATTCTGGCCGGCTAAATCAAAGCAGGAGGAGAAGAGAGGAGTGAGCTCTCTGTGAAGGTGTGTCACGAGAACAGAGAAAGGAAGGAGAGAGAGAGCGAGAGAGAGAGAGAGAGAAGGCTGGGACTCCACAGTCAGCCCTAAATCCCACCGTCAAAAAGGCATTCTGGGCACATTCCTGCACATCAAGCACACCGGCAGACACTATTGCAAAAAGAGAAGCCTGGCTACAGTGTATAATAAATACCCCTTTAATGGGCAAGGCAACTGTGCAAAGTATGTGGTGTGCATGTACACCAGTAAGACAAGGTAGCACAAATGTGTCACCTTGCAAAACCTTTGCCACAACTCAACACACAGTCATCATCTGACAACAACACTCACTGCATTGGTAAATCCCAAGCAATAGCACATTCCTGGTACATCATTTGTAATGTGAATGGGCTTATTCTATGAAATACTTTACCTCTCAGTCAGGAGTGCTCAGAAACAAAAACAAAACAAAAAAGTGAGGGGGAAAAACACCAGCACACAAACTATATATAAAAAATAAAAAAAATCCCTAAACACCCACCTGTGGTACTGGGTCTGAAGGAACTGAAACTCCTCCTTGATGCGGTCCAGGGTTTCTGGGTAGGTGAGTTTCAGGGACTGGGGTTGTCCCGATGCGGCCGCGGCTGCTGCTGCTGCCGCTGCCACCACTGAGGCGGAGGACCCCGGGGGTGGCTGCAGAGGTGCCTGTGGAGAGAGAGAGAGGACACAAGCCAAATTTAGGTAATCTGACGGGTAGATAAGATGGGTTAGTTAGGACCCCTCCACCAACCCCTGTGCTTTTAGTCTCCCCAATCGCTGCAGGGTTCAGAGCAATTAGGAGACTATACAACTGTAGTGGTAATGCTGCGGGACAGGCAGACAAAAGGGGGCTGAGAGCTGGACGAGGAGGGTGGCGGGCGGGGGGTGTCCCTCTGTCAGTCCGTTTGGCTCTTTGTCAAAATAAGAGTGCAGAGGGGCCCAGGATATCAGCTTCACCATGCTTGAGTATGATGCTGAGGTTAAGTGATCGTAACATACAGTAATTCTTCCTCTTAGAAAAACGCAGACTATGGTTTAAATGTGGCTTGGCTATGGTGAGTAGTAGTCTATTAAACCCAGTGGTTAGTTTATTTAGAGGCCAAAGTCACGTTTTCACCTTTTGCTGTTTTTCCAGCCTGTGATGCAAAGTGTAAAGATTGGAGGATTGTGGGAAGACAAAGTAAGATGTGAAAACACGTAGGATTGCCTGATCTGATAGAGGAAACCACAAACAGTAAAAAGGCCAATTCCCTGCACATGTTTCCATAGAATGGTTACAGGAAAAACTACTTTTTCTCCGATATGCATCGTAAATAAAAGTAGCTCTTTATTATACATTGCTCCATACAGGTATGTTTTTTACAGAGCCACTTTGGAAGTCATGAAACAATACTAAGGGTAAGTGGACTGGACATTGACATAGGAGCACATCTTTCTTTCCATCTTTGTCGCTCCCTATGTGATGTATGTCTTCCACTTCCCACCTAGTTATTCTGCTTATCCTGTCCCTTCCCTATTATGCTTGTCTCTTTTAATAATGTCCCAAAGCCCTCAGAACACATATCCAAAGACTTTTGGTAGGTTCAAATACATTGGGCTATACTTTTAAATGTGATAATGTTAAAATGATTGAGCTCCATCAACTTTAATTCTACCTGGCTCAGGTTTTTTGAAGACCCTGCATGATAAAAAAAAATAGGTTAATAATCATAAACGCTAAAAGATGTACTTTTCCTGCTAAATAGCCAGAGTAAAAAAAAACAGCAGGCATACATGTGGGTAGCCCTGTTGACAGCAGTAAATAAGAATTTGAATAAAATTAAATAAAAACAGAAAAATAATCTCACGTCGTGATGTCCTACACATCAACCATCAGATGTCCAAAAAAAGAAAAAAATATGTTAGATGTTTCAGCATGCAAAACGTTATCAAAAGACAAGCCAGCAAATACTGACGAAAAAGACAAGAATAGTGTGAATACAGAGCAGAGAGAGAGAGGCTGAAGGAACAATTATGGGATGGAAAGTAAAAACAGATTTATAATATGGATGAGAGTTACAAGTGTCAAAGTTGGAAATGTACAGGAGGAGCAGTAGGAAAAGCCCGAGAATCAGTTTCTTGAAAGTGCTGGTTATAAGAAAGAAGAAAAAATAGAAAGAGAAAGGGGAACACGAGCTAGGAAAGGAAAGGAAATGAAAGGAAAGGAAAGGAAAGGAAAGGAAAGGAAAGGAAAGGAAAGGAAAGGAAAGGAAAAAAAAGAAGATAGGAGAGGGGCTGTGGCCTCATTGTTCCCCTTTCTAACAAGCTGCTCTCAATCTGTCGGCCAGATCCCCCCTCCTAGAGCACAGACAGCCACACACACACCCTTTTTCCTTTACACAAAAACCCACTATTACAAACACACTCACATAAATACACAAGCCATTTTGTCAGCCGTACTCACACTTACACACTCCCCTTTTCTCACACAAAAAGCCATGATCTCACACAGACACACACACACAGAGCAATTACTCTTCACGGGGGGGGGGAAAAAAGTGCACCAAGGCCATTTTAGATGAGGATGGAAGGAGAGATAAAGAGGTGTCCATCCTTCTTCTGTTTTCTTTTCTATTTATCCCTCTTTTCAATTTTTTTTGTGATTTTGTGTTTAACATATCAGAGCAATAAACTCAGAAAAGAGTCGATATATTTTCTGATGTTCAAGAGAACAACAATTATTTTGATCTTTTTTTGAGGGGGGTGGGGAGTGTAAAGGAAACAAATGTGTCTCTGCTGGCTCGGCTGCTAAAGACCTTACACACCTTTTTCCTACTATATGATCCCCTGCTTTTAGTCAGTCCCAACGTCTGATCTGGCAAACAGCAAAGCAGGCTTTTAGTGAACAGTCAGGTCGTGGGGCTGACCCCGTGACCTCTGGGTATGGATCAAGGCTGCGGTCCTTCATCTGATAATCCTACACTCAGTTTTTCCCTTCCTCTTGGCCGTGTCCTACCTCGAAAGCAAACAAGAGACATGCCGTCTGCCCTTGAACAAAGCTTACATAGACTGAAAATTGCCGTTACACAATTACAGGCTGAAGCTTTCTGAGGCTCTCGGAACTGTAAAGTCGGGTTTCCTTAATACTGAGGAAGGATTGCTGAGGATGGATGGCAGGGGTAAGGAAAGCTTAACTCCGATATGATTAGAGAATTATAGAGATCATCTGATTACTCAACTGGTTAGATAAATGCACGCTGCTGTGACCTCTTCCTTTCCATAATGCCAGCTGAGAAGATACTTACATTACGGGTTTGAGGCCACCTATTGCACAAGCCCCATGATGAAAGCCCAGATATGACCGTGTTACATCAGATGTATAGGTGTGTACACACACGCTAAAACTAATCCCTCTCTTAGCCCTGGAAGGCCTAAGTCAATTGCAATGATTAAATGAGGACCTGACAATAAGGGGATGAGAGAGAGAGAGAGAGAGAGAGAGAGAGAGAGAGAGAGAGAGAGAGAGAGAGAGAGAGAGAGAGAGAGAGAGAGAGAGAGAGAGAGAGAGAGAGAGAGAGAGAGAGAGAGAGAGAGAGAGAGAGAGAGAGAGAGAGAGAGAGAGAGAGAGAGAGAGAGAGAGAGAGAGAGAGAGAGAGAGAGAGAGAGAGAGAGAGAGAGAGAGAGAGAGCGCACGTTAACGAGTCATCTATAGGAAATAAATTATTTAAATCAGATTTCGTATCCCTTTCGTGGGAAAGGATAGAAAAAAAAACCCAATAGGGCCATTTTAAATACGGTAGCTAGCTGGTAAGAAACAGCTGAACAAAAAGCCATTAGGCTATATTCTCTGCAGACAGTATATCCACCGTCGTATACCAAAACCCAAGAATGCAAAAACACATACCCATAGGCACTAACAAATGAATGCACATGACATAATGTTGTGGAAAAACAGTAAGTGTGCACACGAAATAAATTCTGACGTGGAATGCCCATTAAGTGTGGAATTGAAATAATTTCTGTTTTCATTTCAGTTACCTCTAATTATACACCGCACGCAACAAACCACTATGACCTCATTTCCTTGCCTTAACCCCCTACTATATAAAAAAAAAAAACATGTGCGCACACACACACTCACCCGCCAGACTGAACACCCACACATGCCCACAACAAACACTAAGTGGATGTGTGCACAATGCAGTTTACCACAAATATTTACAAGCACACATGTAGGCTATATTGTAGTGACACATTTCTGAAGCTCCTATGTCAATGGGAATCAGAAAAGATCAGTCTCAATCCTTACAAGCCATACTGACTGACCAACAGTGATATATACACTCAACAAAAATATAAACGCAACACTTTTGTTTTTGCTCCCATTTTTCATGAGATGGACTTAAAGATCTAAAATTCATTCCAGATACACAATTGTACCATTTCTCTCATACATTGTTCACAAATCTGTCTAAATGTGTGATAGTGAGCACTTCTGCTTTGCTGAGATAATCCATCCCACCTCACAGGTGTGCCCCATCAAGATGCTGATCTGACATCATGATTAGTGCACAGGTGTGCCTTAGACTGTCCACAATAAAAGGCCACTCTGAAATGTGCATTTTTTTGCTTTATTGGGGGTCTGGAGACTCAGAACCAGTCAGTATCTGGTGTGACCACCATTTGCCTCATGCAATGCAACACATCTTCTTCGCATAGAGTTTATCAGATTGTCAATTGTGGCCTGTGGAATGTTGTTCCACTCCTCTTCAATGGCTGTGCGAAGTTGCTGGAGACGGCTTATGGTGGAGAAATGAACATTCAATGCACGAGCAACAGATCTGGTTGACATTCCTGCTGTCAGCATGCCAATTGTACGCTCCCTCAATGCTTGTGGCATCTGTGGCATTTTGCTGTGAGACAAAACTGCACATTTCAGGGTGGCCTTTTATTGTGGACAGTCTAAGGCACACCTGTGCACTAATCATGATGTCAGATCAGCATCTTGATGTGGCACACCTGTGAGGTGGGATGGATTATCTCAGGAAAGCAGAAGTGCTCACTATCACACATTTAGACAGATTTGTGAATAATGTTTGAGAGAAATGGTACAATTGTGTATCTGGAATGAATTTTAGATCTTTAAGTCCATCTCATGAAAAATGGGAGCAAAAACAAAAGTGTTGCGTTTATATTTTTGTTGAGTGTACATTGCTAATGGAGCTGGAATGGGTCCAATGTAATGATGTGGTCGTGTAACCATGGGAATATTTGGTTCACTTATAGGAATAGCATACTCCTTTATGTGTTCTTTATACCGTTTCAAAGGATGGGAGGTAGTCTATAATGTTTAGTACCATTTTAAAATATCTTAGTTCAGTGTGTTAGCATGCTAACATTCGCTACTCAGCACTAACCTACAGCTAATTGGAATATCATTCATTAGATGCGTTTGGTCATAAAAGTTTTTGATGATGGCACTAGATGAAGTCAGGGGATCACATAAATTATTCAAAATAATCCCGAGGGCAACATGAACGTCTAACCATTTTTATTGCCCTCCATTTAATAGGCCTATAGTTGTCCAGACATTTAACTACAAACCACATATGTGGACCTCATGGTGGCGAAGTCAGGAGATCATAACAGTCAATTGGATTTAATGCCTGGGAATCATGTCCGTCTGTACAAATAAAGCTAATTCCAACTAAAAGTTGTTTAGATATTTTGCTTTTGATTGAAGAGGTGGATCGATTGACTCATTGCCATCCCCAGGGTCAAGCCGCTAGCACAGCTATAAAAAGAAGTACCATGGTGCCAAATGTTTAGAGTACAGTATATTTGTTTAATCTGAGCTTGATCTCTCTGTCTATCTGCTTCAGTTTGGGAAGTTGCTTTGCTGATGGCTCCCCTTCATATAGCTCGGCCCATTAGTCAAGCCACTAATTACACTGCTTACCAACAGAGTTGATCAACAGAGTAAACACCCACCAAGCGTTCCCTCTCTTCCCCTCTATCATCCAAATTCTGCTAAGGACGCGGTGATAGTAGGTCTATTCCAGAATGTGTATTTCTGTGTATATCCATCAAACACGCCTTAAAACTACCTCCTCATTTCTGTGAGCCATGAAACATGTCAACACGGCTGTCTTGTCTCAAAAGCATTTGAAGGTAAAGCTTCTTATATAGAAAATATTTCAAACATGTCAACATTCAGCTGTGACTTGCATTGTTAAAGCAGCTTTCAGTTGGGAAGAAAAGACACAGGTTCCTTCTCCCCCCCACACACACCTCCCCAGCCACCACCTTAAATCAAATGGCTAACTGCTTGGCTCTGTGCTGCAGAAACGTGCTGGTAATCTCTCAATGATTCCTGCACTTAGAGGGGAGGGGCTGCCAGGCACCTGTTTCATTAGCGCTGCACATCTTTCTTTCTCAGTTTTTTTTCCCTCCCGATCCCCTCTACCTCCTCATTCGTCTCTCGTGCCTCCCGCAAGCCTCGTTATTCAAATTTCCCTGCTGTCAGCCCACATTAGCGAAGCGCCACAGTTTGCCTGTCAGCTGGCTTAATTGCTGGAGGTGCATTCTTTTATTAACCCCCCCCCCCCGCCCCCTTACGCTCGTTTGTTCCTTCCAACGAAACGCGGCTCCACAACAGCTTGTGTAAACCTGAGATCCCCATCAGCCTCTTCTCCTTCATTTTATTCTGCCTTTTCTTTCTCTCTCTCTCTCTCTCTCTCTCTCCATCTAATCGGCAGCTAAGAAAAGCAGGCAAGCTCCTGATCGATGGCCACACTCACCACTGGACAACAGTGGTGATAAAGAGCTAAGAACATGCTAGGACTAGGAAAAGTGGAGGCTGGCTTTCATGCTAGCTCAGGATGCCATAGAAGAGAAGACCTCATCTCAGTCACATGTTCAAAAGTACTCTCCAAAAGACAAAAGCCTAAGTCTACTTCCTGTCCGGCACTTCCTGGATATCAATCCATAAAGACGCCCTCCTTGATGAGGATGGAATGATGAGAGGAGATGCATAGATGAAGATTTAGGCCATGGTTGGTCACACTTCGTAAGTTGAAAGAACTCTTTTGTTTCTCTTTAATAATAAATTACATGTCTTTATATGTCCCCCAAATTCCGAAGAATGTCTACTAGCTCCCTATTGCCATTATGAAACTGAACTGTGAGTTTTAGATTGGCCACTACTCCTATATTAAGGGGCAGATCTAATTAAGATTGTTTTAACCAAAATAAAGAGCTTAACAAATAATGAAACTATAAACTATCAATGGAAAAGTAAAGAGTGTTTAGCATTGGCTATAACTATACTAGAGAGAGATTGCAATCATTTTACTTGTAAATCAGTCAAATGCTTAAACAATGGTTTGTTTTTAAAGTACAGATGAACCATCACACAGCTTAGGTGACGCTAACACATTTTATAGATCTATGAGATGAGATGTCTTACATGCTGCGGTCTGTGGTTTGAAAAACAAGTTAATTGGCAACATTAACACTTGACAATGGAATTGCGGACTTTCCAATTGATTCAGTTTTTACAGTTCTTAAATCTATGGGGATGGTGCTAGATACAATGAGCTTTAAGATAGGCCTTTGGGACCAGCTAGAGCAACAACAGTCAGACGAGTCGTTCATAAACCCAGTTCAACTGTATTAACTAAACCTAATCATTTGGAAGAAAAGATAAGGGCAAACCCACCCCAAAAGAAGTAGCTCTGAAAAATCCAATCAATGTTTACAATGAACATGCCTTGGCTGCAACCAAATCAGTGGTTTAGATTATATGAACATGACACCTTTATAGAAGTAGTCAGATCACCGTCTGTCCCGATAGATTATTAAATATAAGTATATAATTGGTGGCCTTATCTACAACAATGTAACCAAGGTTCTCCCACAGTAGCAGCCTCTTAACAAACCCCTGCCCCCAACCAAGGGCATTGTTCAGGATAAAATGGTTTGTTGAGGACTGTTGTTTCTGTGTGACCTTTGAGTGGTTTGGATCTCTGATCATCACTCACTGATAATTCTATAGTCTCCCATTGATCAAATGTGGTCTGTTAAAAGGAAGATCTTTAAAAACAATGCTTCTGTATCTGTGGCAAATCTGAAAGTAAGACTAATGGGATTTAGGACGGCCATGTTAAGTATAGTTAAGGTAAGTGCTGCATTTAGTCAGTACATAAACCTGTGCAAGATGTGTTATAAGACTGATTCAAACCTGTATGCTGCTTTGTGAATTACAGTGAACAAAGTCTGTTGGGCGCATCTCCAGATAACGGAACAAGTGTGAAAGTAATGAAGCAGTTCATCTCAAGTATCATTTGATGAATAAATAACTATAGATTAGTCACCATGTTTCTATAATAAATGGGCCACATCCTTCACAGCAGACCAGTATCCAGTGATGACAGGTTACTGCCAGCCCAGCATTTCAGAGATTAAACGGTTTGCTGCGCTGTGAGTGGCCCTTCACTCTAAGGTGCAAACAAGAGCCACACCGATGGTCAATGAGACTTGCTTGGGGACGGCTGTCTCACATGGTCCTGTTGAGATGTGTGTGTGGGGGGGGGGGAAGAGGGGGTGGTTGAAATGAAACAGGGCTGCGGTGCTGGGCCTAAACATTCCACCCAGACCCGCCGCAGTCTGCTCCCCTCACCCTGGGACGCCTGCCCATACATTAAGATGTGGTTTGGAGCTCTCACAGGAACACAGTGAGGGGAGGCTGGATGAGAGGGATTGGGTTTACAGAGCAAACCACAGACCCACAGTCCTGCCTTCCTGCAGTCAGCTATACTACATACACAGCTGCTTTCGTGTGTGTGTGTGTCTGTGTGTCATGATATGTGCTGTATGTTTAGAGGGATCCCTTCATCACTCACAGGAAGTGCAAGCGGAAATAAAAGTAACAACGCATGATGGTAGTGCAATTTAAGCGTTATTATGCAAAGCTACAAAAATGAAAGCAATGTGTTTCCTTTTGGGTCCTCACATGTTCTCATGAAGTTATACGTCACAGTGTACTTAATCTGGTATCAATGCATGGGACATGAATGTCAAAACATTGTCTGTGTGGGGTGGGGGTTGCACAGTGGCATGAGGGTTAGGCAAATAAGCAGGTCTTAATTGATACTTCACACAGCTGGAGGACCAGTGTTTATGCATTTCAGTGAGCTCGAAAGCTCTCCACCTAACTAAAACAAATTAAAGCCACGCAGCACAAATATCACTTATAACCTTGCTGAGATCTATTGCAAAACACAGAGAGCATACCAATTTCTTTTGCATTTTTACAGACACGTTATTAGCTATCATTGAATATGTTTGGTAATTTTTTTTTTTGCTTCTTGCAAGATGGACGGATTCTAGTTTTCAGTCTATCAACACAGTTAGCCAGGATGTGATTGAATAAATAAAAAGCAAAGCTGATTTTTGGTTTTGTTTTGTGGAAAATGAGTGGCACTTGAGAAGGGCACACCATTGAGAGGTGTCAACAAGCCAAGCTGACTCACCCACCCCCTCACCCCTCCACAGCCTGTGAGGGAGGAAGGGACACACACACACACTTCATCATCTGGGTCAACTCCACAACAGTATGGAAATTGCAGCAGGCTCCATGTTTCCAAACTGGTGGTGGTGGCCACCAAGGACACGAGATTCTCACACCCACAGCAAAGTTGGACGTTGTTTTAAAAAGGTGGGCTTCGACTCACTAAACCCCTGCTGAAAGCAATATGCCTGACCTTCACAAGACAAAGATTACACAGGGCGTTGATATAAAGGCAAACAAGAGGTTATGTTAGCTTATTGAGTAGTATCGTATTTCTCCCCTCAAAGCAGTCCCCGGAAATACACTGTAATGATGACAAAGACAAACAATTTCGGCTTATACTTTCTCAATTGAGGCTCGTTGTGGTTTAAAATCAACATAGTGTGTATTAAAGACATCTTATATGCAAAAGAGGCTTGGAAACACTAATATAACCTCGTTAAACGCGTGCGGACGGTTACACAGTAGCGTATAGCCTACTTACCGGTGGTCGGTTTTGAGGAAACATTGTAGCCGCCGACTTGTGTGTCTCTCCGTTTGCGGTTTTTTTCGTCCTCCTTCCTTCCTTCTCCCTTTTGGGGCGGAAAGCTTCGTCGAGAAATAAGAGCAGCCGATGTACTATTGTTGGGTCTTAGAGAGGCATTTGGCCCGGTTTCAAAGGCAATGGCAAAGCTAGTCTCGGCTCGCTCATTCCTCGCTCCAAGACTCCTTTGTTCTGGGTTCTATCTCCAACCCCAAACCGCACCGCACTCGACGCCTAGACTAGTCAGGACCGGGGAGAGAGGACAGGAGAAACACCCGGTCCTCGGGAGCTTTTTTTCTTCCTTAAGTCCTCAACTTCGCGCTTCCACCAATTTGCAATATTGCAATTGGTTTCCCTCACCCGGTGTGTCTCCGCCGTCTGTAGCGTACAGGCCAAAGAGGAGGGAGGGTGGGGTGGTGTTGTTGGGGGGAGAAAATGTGGTTTGCTTGTGGCTTTCGGAGACGGACACACCACCGGCACATTCAATGCAGCCGCAGCCTCTTTTGTCTCGCTCGTTGGCCTGCACTCTTTTCACACAACACTCCCAGTCCCTCGCTTCTCCCACTCCCCCCTTCTCTGATCCTCGATGGGACATAACATATGAGTAGCTTTCTTTAAGGAGGGGAGAGGGGGGTCGGGGGTCCTAAAGACACAGTCTACTGCTTTCGCCCGCAGTTGTTTCATCAAAATTAATAATCCAATGATTTTTTTAATTTATATGTATTATCTACCCCTTAAAGTCACATACACACTGGGCAAACAGAATATCAACCCATTCACACAAATGCCTGTTCTACAAATAACCTGATGGTATTTGCAAAAGAGCCTTTTATCTTGTGTTATCGTTTCATTGGGTTCATCCTCATACACACATAATATTGCAAATCTATATCATTATCCACGAAGCCTTACTAGGATATTTTAATGTGTATGTATACAGTATAAAAATAATTAAAATTTTCTTGAGAAAAAAGGGGTTCAGACGAAGTGTTCCGTGATTGAATGAAATCTCCACGTGGGGCTCGGTCTAGGCACGGTAAACACTGGTAAAAGCAGCCAATGACTATTGAGAGCACCCACGTGGGGCGCACTGACCCTTTGCTGATTGGTGGGCGCAGGTAGCCCAAAGCCTCGCACGTCAATCAAGCAGGCTACAACCGCTCTGTGAGGTTAACCCTTTCCTGGGTACAGGGAGTTGGGGGTGATTGAGAATGTGAGGAGTTGTGTGGTGGCTGGCTGTATCAAGATTCAGTGGTTTTCCTTTTGCTCCCCACAAATGCTTTGACGGGCAATGAAAAATCTTGCATTTCCCCCCATTTTGTCCTTGTTGGTGTGGAAATGAATAGACTTTTGCTCTAACTTCTGCATCATCCTGCTTATTCCTATGTCAACAATTCATCATGACCACAGGGAACTGACCACACTTGAAAAGAGCAAATAGATCCAAATACGAGCCAAAGAAGGCGAAAGAGCCCACAGAAATACAATAGGGATAATGCTGCAATGCTTGCTCGGCTCTATATTGACTGTGCGCATGTTGTTGGTACCTGCAGGAGAATTATTCTGGAGACGAAGAACGAAATGGTGGAAAAATTGGTATTCTGGTGGCACGACCCCTTTGGCAGGGCTCATAATTAGAGAGAGAGAGAGAGAGATATTGAAAAAGCAATTTCTGACAGTGGAAATCACAACCTGCCAGAGGTGGAGTTGGAAAATATAGATGTGTGTGTGTGTGTGTGTGTGTGTGTGTGTGTGTGTGTGTGTGTGTGTGTGTGTGTGTGTGTGTGTGTGTGTGTGTGTAGAAGAGAGAGAGAAAAGGCAGGGGGAGGGAGGGAAGGAGGAGGAAGAGAATAAAGGATGAAGGACAGCGGGGGGATGCTGAGAAAGACGAGCCAGTAGGAGGGTTACAGATTGAACGAGAGGGAGAGTGCACACGGGTGATGAAAAAAAAGTGTGTGTGTGTGTGTGTGTGTGCCTTTTGAATGTGCGTATTGTGTGTGTGTGCCTTTTGAATGTGCGTATTGTGTGTGTGTATGTGTGGGGTGTATATGTGTGTGTGTTGTGCAGACAAGTGAGGGAATGAAAAAGAGCGAGAGAAAGGGGGCGGGGGGAGAAAGTGGGGAGAGGGAAGGAGAGAAAGAGGGGAAGAGAGAGGGAGAGAGAGAGAAAAAGAAAGAAAGATTTTATTGCCATTTTTTCCCATGAATTTTAATGCACATCACTGGTCTCCCTCCCTGGGTTCTGGGATCACATTTATTAGAAGGAAAAAAAAGTCATGAGGAATGCAGTGCTTTGCAGTCTTCTGCTGCACAGGGAGATGCTTCATGTTGGTTTGTGTGTGTGTGTGTGTGTGTGTTTCTGGAGGGGGGAGGGGGTTGCCAGGCTGGGCAGCAACGTGGGGGTGCACAGGATGTATGAGACTACCTTGGGTTATGCTGGGGGAGGCATAATAATAGATGATAGAAAATGATAAGTGAAGGACACATATTATTTGCTATTGGCAGGTCAGATGAAGGAGTGTGCTAGGTGTGTGTGTGTGTGTGTGTGTGTGTGTGTGTGTGTGTGTGTGTGTGTGTGTGTGTGTGTGTGTTGGCTGAACTCCAGTGATTAAATACGCCTTAGTCCACACAGTGCCCTTCTCTCCTTCACAGAGAGGCTCAGAGCAAAGTGGCCCCACAATGGGAAAGGGCACAATGTTCGTCGTGCTACCAGACCTTTTTTATTTTATTTTAGCATCGTCATGTGAGGCTGTAAAGAGACACATGTGTCAAACATATGTATGCTGAGTGAACCTACAGATGCATGTTCAACCAAACAAACACCTGTCTCCAGGGGGAAACACTGGAAAGTGCCACGAAGGAGAAACAGCATGCTTTTGAAACCACAGGTGGAGTCAGCAATTCTGGAGAACGCTCGTTGTCAAAATCAGTTTTCGTCAAAGTCAGTGAATCTGTCCTCACAATCCGCTACCTTTCTGTGCTATATACGCAGTAAAACAATCACACAGCCTAGGCCCTGGATATCTAAACAAAGGGGGCCCACCATAGCTATAGCAACATACCTCTTTACAGAGCCTAGGCTGTGTAACACTGGATTTGTTTTCCAGCGCTCACATAGTACAGACAGGTAGCAGACCGTGAGGAGATATTGACAGATTTTTACAAAAAGTGATTTTGACCAGTGGTTAGAGCGTCCCCCTAGAGGCTCAGTCCTTCGCAGCAGCCCCGGTTCAAGTCCGATCCGTGGTCAGTTCTCTGCATGTCCTCCCTTCTTTGCCCCATTTAATCTCTGTCTCTCCAAACTGTCTAATAAAAGCGAAAAACACAACAACAAAAGTGATTTTGACAACAAACATTCTCCAGAATCGCTGACTCCTCCTTTAAAGGTTCAGTAAGCGGAATGGTTCTTTTAGCTAACTTCCTGTCAGTTACTGCAGTTAGCAGTCCCCTCGCTCGTCCCTACATCACCACATTAATGCACTGCGGTCTTCAAGCAGCAAGTTATCTAGCATCATCTCAGATCCATAAGTGTGATAAAAACATGATAAAAACCATCAAAGCAGACATTGGGAAGGATTTGTACCTGCTCCGCCATTGTAGGCGCATAAACATTCACCCATCTGTCGCTCTGCCGTGCACCGGCAGTGAAACCATGAGTGCATGGGTTTCGGTTTGTAGCGTTCTCTTTTGATTGGATATTAATTTCGGGATCCCCGAAAAGTTTATTAGCCGATTACATGCAGAGCAGCTGACTGAGAAATCGGCTTTATGAAACGCGCACATTATGAAAGTGATCACTGTATGAATAAAGAGCGATTTAACACTCATATTAACATTAAAAAAAACGCTTACTTCACCTTTAAGGAAAGGAAAAGGGCAGAGGGGAAGGGGGCAAACCACCAGGCAGCAGAACATCAGGAGGGAGTGTTTTTGTTTCCAATGAGGTGATAAAAACAAGGTCAATCCCCATAACTCTTCAGAGACGACTACATTTCTTTGTGGTTGCCAACAGCAACATCAGTGTCAAACTGTGGCTATGATATTTGCACTAAATGATGCCCCCAATAACACTGGACAAAGTCTGCCGGACAGAAGTCCTGGCAAGAAGATGGACTATACTTTACTACAGTTTGTTGGAAGGCAGCACTATGAGAGCATGCAGAACAATAAGATTGACTTGTCTGGTGCTTTGGCGGGATTGAGTAATAAAATCTCAGAAAATCTAGCTTGAAAAAAAATACCATGCACTTATTCCACCTCCCTCTTGTTGTTCCTTGAGTGTTTTTGTATTGCTAGTGATGAAAGGCCAACTCTAGATGGTGCACTTCCACCAAGGCTACTTACAAGTACATTTTGTTAAATGGAAAAGCCTTACGTTGCACTGATTTTATTTTATTCTATTTCTTGATCATTCTCACTATGCAAGGTGGGTCATATGCGTACCCAAATGCAACAGGTTTCTTCCCTTTGTTCTTGAAATGAATGAAAGTTCAGTTTAACTGAAGAAAACACCTAACTGACTGATCTTTAAGCAGTTAAAAAAAAACATACAGGAAAATGACTTTGTTTCAAAACAGACCACCTGAAAAATAAAACTCAATTACTTTTAACCACTGAGGAGAGTTCAAGCGTGGATCTTTCCTTTGGTTGATTTTCACTCAACTCGAAAGCAGACAGAGCTCCTCTTTGAGAAACATGCACCCCTTGGGATGAAAGGATGACACAGGAGGAAGGTGCTTCGGCTCGGGTCATAAACTTCTGGTTTTTGTGGTTTTCCCTGTTTGCTCTCCCCACCCTCCCCACCTCCCCTCTCTGCATTTTCATTTGTCCCCTGGGCCTTTGGGACGGGGAGGAGAATGGCTCCTGCCCAGCGTGGGCTTGAGTGACACGGAGACAAGGCCACTGTGTTGTCACGGTGGTGGCCTCCCCCACCCACACGCTGACCCCCACCTCACTTTGTCCTACCCCCCCTCCAAACACACATGCATGCACGCACGCACACACGCACCCGCGCACACACACGCACACACACACACACACACACACACACACACACACACAGCTACAACAGCCCCCACCCTTTCCCTGGCCCTCATCAGACAAGCTGGGTGTCAGCGCGGAGACGGCACTCTGATTTATTGGCCCCTACTTCTCTGGCCCCCCCCTCTCCCTAATACACCCTCATCCACACACCCTCCCCCTCTACTTTTCACATCCCCTCCCCTTCCCCCCTCACACACACACACACACACACACACACACACACACACACACACACACACACACACACACACACACACACACACACACCTCCATCCATCCCCTACCCTTCTGTCCTCTCCTGCTGCACGGCCCCTGGGGGAAAGAAGGGGTAATGACCCACATCAGCAGCAGCTATGCTCACACGCGCACACACACACACACACACACACACACACACACACACACACACACACACACACACACACACACCTCCTCTCTTCCTTGCAGGCACACACAAATAAATACCCTCTGTGACACACATACGAACGCGTATGCCCACATAAAACAGATGCTGACACATTTCAAGCCCACAGGCATGTGTATCTGGGAGCCCGGGAATTCCGATGTTGTTCCTCCTCCATTCTTTTTGGAAAACATAACACAACACCGGACAGATCAATACCAAAACCATCTACAGTACTTCTGCTGGATTTACTGAAAAGTTATAATCTTTCTGTAGATGGGGCACTGTTTTCTTCATAACCCGTTGTAGCCTCAGGAGAAGGGAATGTACACCTCTCCTTTTCCTCATTGGCATTCTTTTCTTTTATAAAGCAGAACAATGGGATGATTTGTACCCCTCCAGAATAAGATCTCCTTTCAGACTCTCCAAATATCTGCGAAGGCACCCAGCTTGTACAATTTGGCCATCACATACAAAATTGCACAAAAGAAGTATAAGAAAAACACTGTAGACTTAGCCTTTCCCTGTGGTGTATTTTTTGCAAAAAAAGGAAGAGCTTTTTTGATGGTAGAATTTATATACAAGGCCAACGTGAAAAAAAGGTATCTATTCAGAGGCTGATTTTGAATTCAGACATTCGGTCCACCACACTGACGGTAGAGTGAAGAGGTTAAAACTGAGCATTGACTTGCAAATGCTACTGGCAGCACTCTGAGTGTGCTGTCACTCAACTCACACAGACAAGATACTGTAGATGAGCTCTGGCAAAAAGAAAAAGAAAAGAAAAGTATGCAGCCACCGCCACAGGTTTCCACTTAACATGAGTGTTGGCAAGCTGTAGAATGCAGGGTCAGGTGTTAATCTGTGTGTTAGAATAGGGAAGGATCGAGGCGACATAAATTCATGTTGCATTCAAATGGATGTGGCAGAGAGTAAAATGATCATGATAAAAATAAAAACATTGATTCTACTTCAATTAAATAAAACAGACAATTATCAGAGCCATTTATTAAGGATTATAGATAACTCAAGTGTATGGCTGTCAATATATATGACTATAGAGATAGGCTACTGAACATTCTATACAATGAAAATGGAGCACACAGTTGTAAAGACTGAGATGATAATAATGGTAGGCTATTAGTTAATTGGTATTGATTAAAAGAACGAAATTATTGGCAGTAGATTTAAATGTAAAATGTATCAATATATAATAAACTGCCTCCCAGACAACTCCCACCACATCCTAAACAGAAAATACTGTGCGGTCACGCGTTTTTTCACCTGTAGACATACAAGCAACATGCTGGAACACTGCATTATACTGCCACCTGCTGATCGACACGAGTATTGCAGCCATGTCACAGTGAAAAGGATACACACAGTAGCCAATTTGTGGTTGTATTTCTTCTTTTCTTGGTCATTTCGGGGCACAATGTGGCAAAGTGTTTTGAAAAATATAGTCAAAACGGTATGCTAATGTACTGTATACAGTTTTTTTTATGTAAACTTGTGGAAAGTAAGGTGTTCTTTAACGGCAGCAATTTAATGCAGTGATGAGTTGGCACAGTTCCGAGTTACCTGATGCTCAGCGAAGTCTTTAAAATCTTTACCATCTTAGTCCAGGAAATGCGCTGGTGGACAAACGTCGACCTGAACAGACATACTCTGTATATACTACCAAGCACTTGACATTTTCTTTGTGAGACGGTGACAACTTTCTAGGGAAGCATTGAACAAGAATCTAAATCAAGACGCCATTTTCCGGCAGCTGGCTGCAATTGAGAATTTGTAACACAGGGTGTCGCCATTACACTGTGATTCCAGGTGAGTCAGTGTCTTATTAAAGCATCGATTG
Organism: Hyperoplus immaculatus; assembly: GCA_949357725.1. Classification (NCBI taxonomy): domain Eukaryota; kingdom Metazoa; phylum Chordata; class Actinopteri; order Uranoscopiformes; family Ammodytidae; genus Hyperoplus; species Hyperoplus immaculatus. The sequence continues at coordinate 17,645,158 of OX442357.1, forward strand.
GATTTATTAAAATAGTCGCAATTTGGTAATAGTGGCGGTCAAAATGACATCAAATCTTGGCTTGTGCTTTCACATATAGTGCCTGCTGACAGAGCCATATACCCATACTTTACATGGCATACTGAGTTAAATAGAGGATCTCAAAAACTGATGGGCCAATATACAGTATAACTGCTATACCACCACCTAGTCCGATCCCAACATAATCGCACAACTAGGCTATGTGTCCAGTAGGCATATTAAAGGGTTAAAATAAAAAAATAAAATAAAAGAATAAATTGTGGGGAAAAAAGCCTTTTGTGCCTAATTAGCGATTGTAGTCCAGTTAGTGGTTCATCAACTTGCTACACAAAAAGGTCTAAGTATCTTGCATGATTGCTTAATTCATCATACATTAGATTTTCTTGATAGACTAATTGTCTTTTCTCTGGGAGAACTCAAGTAAAGTACTAGTCCCTCATATGTGTAGGCCTACTGTACATTAGGCCCACTTAAGTAAATTTACCAGCAGTGGAAATAATCTCATATCCATTTAGGTTTTACTTCTTAAGTGCTGAGTCATAAGGTCAAATCAAGGACTACATTATGGCAGTCCAAGAAACCAGACGTTCAATATGATATGCTTCGTCTACGCTGCCTTTTTATAATGTAAACCGCCTACATTAAGTCTGTGTTTGCCTTCCCTTTATTTATTTAACCTTCTTATTATTGAGCTAAGTGTAAGTTTAGATTTCTTCCTATTCCTCCCCCTGTTCTTTCCCTTCTTCAGAAGATTGTTGAATTTTGGGAATATGAACTCTCCTCTCCTTCCTCTTCTTGGCTGCTAGCATGCACGCTAACATTTTCCTTTCTTTCATTCACTACTCCGTCCTGATCTGCAGATTTCTGGCACAGACATGCCTGGTGTATTTTCTAAGGGGAGACCAGCTGGGCTACTGAGCAGACCCAGGCCTCCCACTTCCCGTTGTGGTCCCTCTCTGTCTTCTGCAGCTACACGGACAACAGTTACAACAGTAGAGAAAAGCCTAATTAAACGCAACTGTATTTAAGAACAAACTACATCCATCACCGTCGAAACAAGGGAGAAACATTTAATGTCATTTATAGAAAGAATGAGATCTGTTTCAAGTCAGCTGTGTTAGATGAGTCCTGAATCATCCACAAATTAAGTAGAAAGAAGCTTTCGAGGGCTATAGCGATTTCCTGCACTACTATGGGAATTTATTACCTGCAGAATATGTTATCACAAAGGCAGGCCACATTTTGAGTAACGATGTAAACAGGAGTGTTAAATAACAAGTTCAGATGGATATACAACACCCTGGTACCCCACTGGGGGGTAAGACCCTGCATACTCAATGTAGCTGATTTAATAACTAGTCACACAGTTCCCCAAAAAATGCATTTAAATTGTCACTTAGGAAAATATATCACTATTAGTGAATTACCGTCCGTAAACTGTGCAAATGGGGTGTTTGAGGTTTGAATTGGTATGTGTTGAGCTTGCCAATGGGTTGAATCCACACACCAGACCTGTATTTCCTCCTCTGGCCCCATAAGATAATACATAACTCTCTGCAATCTAAATCTGGAAACGTAAACACGTCATTACAGCATGATACAATTGTCTTCGGTTAAATACTGTGTTGTGTGTGTGTGTGTGTGTGTGTGTGTGTGTGTGTGTGTGTGTGTGTGTGTGTGTGTGTGACGTGTGTGTGTATGTGTGTGTATGAGAGTGTGAGAGAGGCACATATCCTTGGCTGATGAGACGGATGGTCTCTGCAGGAACCCATGCGTAGGTGCTTCACAGTATGTCACTCTATATTAGTGTGTAATTTTTCCCCGCGCAAACATACAACTGAAACAAAACTCCACCATTTGCTGATCATCATTCTTGTGCATTAATAAGTGCAGCCTGTGTTTGTCCACATGCCCTCGGCTGCACGGTGCTGTTCCCTTTGGGATGACATCATTCCGGCCCCTAACAGGACCTTGGGCTGTTCCCCAACAGAGGCCCTGTCACACACGGCCTCCGAGCGACGTACCAGTGGTTTGTTTACCTCTGCGTTTCGCTACTATTCAACAGCGGGACACGTTTTCCCCACAACCATGAATCTAAAAGTCTTGCATATGACTTGCAGTGTCGAGGGGGGGTGGGGGGTGGGTGTGAAGCCACTGGCCGAATGGAACAGAGTGTGTGTGTGTGTGTAAATATATATATCTCTCATTGGGGTCACTGGTGGTAGTGGCGAGGGTGGCCAGCAGCCAGATAAGCTTCTTCTGCTCTCTCTCTCTCTCTCTCTCTCTCTCTCTCTCTTTCTCTCTTTAAAGGCTGCCTGAAAGAAATGTGCCATTATTCAGCGGGGCCCCTACAGCCAGGGGCCCCGAGCACACAACTGCTGTCCAAGACAACATGGAGAGGCCAGGAGACTAGAAGCTAGAGACGAGAATGCTTTAGATAACTCCTCACTGTTAAAGACCACCTCTACTACGGCCAAGAGCTGCTCCTGCCTCACTACCTATCCCCTGAGTATTTTATTTCTCGTGTCTGCAAAACACCCTGGCTTCATAGGCATTCTGGAGTTCAAACTAAACTCTCTAGAAATATGTTTTTTAGAGAGGGCATGTGCATGGCTTCATCACTCACGCCAAAGGTCTCTTACAACAGATAGTAGTGCGGATTATGCCATAAAAATCTTTGCATTTTAGCTTTTTTATTTCTTCCTCTCATTGTTGAGATGATCAACATATGAGCATTGGAGTTAAAAACCGAAATGCCAAAGCAAAATCTGGATTGAGATTAACAAGTCACATAAAGCCTGGCATTTTCATACGACTCAGGGAAGGATTTTGTAAAAAACCAGAGGGGCAAGTAGATGAGTAGAAATTATATACTCTCCTGGAACAACTTCCTTCGGCCTCCCTGGGGATTCCCAACTGGTCCCAAACCAGCAGCAGGGGGGTTGTAATCATTTCATCTCGTCCAAGGTCTGATCTTGGGTCTTTACGAAGACAGCTTTCTGGAGGTCGGTTGGTGACCCAAGGAGCTGGCCACAGCTCAACATTGGTCTATTAGCTCTTTGACTGAAGGTGTGCAGAGCAAATTCAATACTCTACTCAAGCGCTCAGTAGGAAATGTACCCATTTTAGCAATGCTTAGGCACTTCACCTATAGACTTGAAATTAGTGTGACACTTCCTTCATCACTGCCAGACTCCTCATCTTCATCTCCCTGTGTCTCAGTCTCCCTCAGCTGGGTGGTGTATAAGGCAAGGCAAGTTTATTTATATAGCACATTTCAGACACAAGGCCATTCAAAGTGCTTAACAGGGGCATACAATTAGACATCAAGATCAGACATTAGAAATTGCCTTCAAGAGATAGTAGAAACAAAGAAAAAACATCAAGATTTAAGATTAAACGAATCACAGGTGGAGGTTCACTCTGGTCAGTCGTGACTGATTATAGAAAAACAAGGGCAAAGCATTTACAAAAAAAAACAAAAAACAGGGAAAACATTCAGCCAAGTCAACCACCAACCGTGCAGAAATAAAGACTAGCATGTAAATCATAAATCAAAATAAAAACAACAACTATAAATACACTAAATTTGAATAAATATAGGGATTGGTTCCAATGGCTAACAGTTAGTGGACTGGAAAGACTGAAACCAAAAATGAATGCTCTCCGTGAGTAAATTGTTAATGAAAAGCTCAAATTGTTGAGCTTGCCGTGGGGGTAAGACCTATTTACCGAGAGCAGCGGAGAACGCAGATTCACTGCCTGAAAAATCTCTGGAGATGTCCAGAAAACAAAAAAACATTGATAAGCAGGAGAAGGAGGAAGACAAAGGATATGCGGTAGAAATGAAAAAAACAGTTGGCAGACTTGATGAGAGAAATGAAAAGTGAGAGGGAGTCTGAGCTGGCACAGCTGCAGGCTGATTTGGTGCAGCCGAAGGCTGGGATCATTGAAGAATGGATGGGGCGTTTTGATAGCCTGGCATTCCCAGACCTGCCACTAGGCGCTGGCAAATTAAATTTGCTGCGCGTGTTGGTCTGGACACGCTCCGTTGAAGCTTTATCAAGAAAGCCAGAAATCTGGCTATGGTTTCAATTGGTTCTATCTAATATGGTCGCGCCAGAGCCCCTATATGGTACTCTGGGGAGGACGTAACCGGATGACGACAGTGACGTGCATGCGACGTCGAAGCCGTGATAGTAAACATCAAAGATGGCTGCGGATATGTTGTGTGAGTTTGAGACTGCTTTGGCCTCGACCCTTAACGATTTGGAAGACGGCACTCAAATCTTTCATTAGCAAGTAAGTGGAATGTTCTATTTTGCCGACCGACAATGGCAAACGTTTAATTTATCAGTTTAACAGCTGTTCACTAAACGAAAGGGGCTTACGTCGCCTTGTGCATCGCTCTGATTGGTTGTAGTGCTATCCAACTGCGTGCAGTGGCATTTGAAATGCACGAGTAGGAGCCGCCCCTTGAGTTGGAAATTCCTATTGATCGTGGCCAGGCCCTCTATCGTTCAAGATATCAGGGTCTGGATTTCCAGGCTAGCGTTTTGATGCAAAAATTGAAGAAGAAATTGCTGCTGGTCTGAAGCCACAGATGATCGAATTGAAGGAGCTTCAAGCCGTCAATGTGAAGAAAGATCAGCTCTTGAAAGAGCTGGGAGATAAAATTGATGACCAAGAACAACAAGCAAAAAACAGAGATGTGATCCTGACTGGTATGGTTATTAAACCAAGGTCGTATGCAGCTGCCGGGAATGGAGAAGAAGAGGGCGATACAGGGAATGTAACGGTGGAAAATCAAGTGGCAATGTTTCTGAGAAGCAAAGCCATTAATCTGGATCTAGAGAACGTGGAGTCCTGTTTTCTTCTCCCGAAGGGGAAATTCGCCAAAAAGCGTGCTGTCATTCTGAAATTTGTGAGTAGAAAGCATAAGATAAATCTGCTCAGTCAAGGCAAGAAGCTTAAAGGTGAACAAATTGGAATGAGTGAAAATTTAACCAAGAGAAAGGCTTATCTGGCCTACCAAGCAGGAGGGTTAAAAAAAATGTGGACAGGTCCAACAAACTTGGACGAGAGATGGAAGAATCTTCATCAAAATGAATGGAGCTTCACCCGAGGAAGCCAAAATTGTGCAAATCAAAACGGAGGAGGATTTGGATCAATTCCAGAGGGACGAGGATCTTTCAGATAATTTATTGTTCTATGCTGATGTTCAGCTAATCTCACAATGGCCTATTTTTTAAAAAGAGCTGCAGCTCCCCTCGTAAATATACAATCTTTGAGCTGCCCCCGCCCCCTGTCCGGAAGCGAAGCCAGATACGCCTCGCCCTCTGTCTGTCAGGGCCATGGACCAATAAGAAATAGGGGTGTGGGCTGCACAGTGGAAGCTTCTGGCTTTCCAGTTTGTGACGTCAGAAAAGGGGAAAATTCTGACTGGAGTATATTGGGGGGAGGGTTGGGGGTTTCAGAAAGGGGGAGAGTGAGAACAGGAGAGATTGTTATTTTTTTTAATATTTTGGCAGTCTCTAGACACACCGTGGACCCATGGACATGTTAGAATACATTTAAAAAGTGCATTTAGCATAATATGTGACCTTTAAGGAATATCTACAGAAATTCTCCAACCAGTTCAACATCATTGCAGTGTCAGAAACATGGATTAAAGATGGCAAAAGCATGGACTTTGAACTAAAGGGATTTAAACTGGTTTGTGTCAAAATATAAGGTTTGAAATCGTAAATACAATGTGCTCTGCAATTGATAACCTAATGGAATGTGTGACTTTTGAAATTCAAATGAAAGATAAATGTTAATTATCAGCTGTGTGTACAGAACACTCGATTCAAAAATGGAAGACTTTATAGAATACATGGGAGAATTACTTTCAAAGGCAAATCAAAAGAAGATATTTATCTGTGGGGATACAAACATTGATTTACTTAAAAAAAACTCATTCACTGACTGAAGAATTTGTAAATACACTGCATGTTATGGGCCTGCAGCCGAGGTCAGCAGACAGACTGACTGTTTTGAATACTTTTGCAGATGTGTTTAGACTACCAGAGAAGAAATGGACATATCACTATCTGCATTGTCACAGGCAGAGAGGAAAATGGAAAGCATGTCTGTTGTACACTGTCAATGAATAAGGAGACCTAAAATTGTCTGTGTATTGGAATGCATCTTCTTAAAATATAAAATAAAAAATAAAAAATAAATGTTTTAACTGTATCAGTAGCTGTGTATCTGTGTATCTGAATCTTATGGCAGTGGGGGCGGGACCTGATAAGCCTTTGGCTTCTCCTGCCACCCTTCGGACGATAACACAAAGTAATATGTGTGACTATGCAAAGAGAAAATTGTGTATTGTGTGTAATTGTCTGGAAGAATAATGATAATAAAAAAAAAGAAAAAAAAAGGAAAATAGTCCATTTAAATGTAAACAGTCTAGGTGTCAAAAAACGTAACTGGAGAAATGAGCCAGATATTTTGAAGGATGTTGCTCGCTCACAACATACAAGTTTACAGGCTGAAAAATAATTGCTGTGTTGATGGTTTCCTTTTCATTTGAACTCAAATGTACATGAAAAAACTCAGAAAGCAGTTATTGTGGTCAGTATTAGCAACCTTATTGAAATGCAGTCTATGTAACTAACACGCTAAAATAATTCCCTCAGCACATTCTAGTTAGAGCAGACAGCTCATCCTATATGAGTCTTGAGGGCCTAATTAAAAGAAAAATAACATATTCATACTCTTATTTTAAATTGCACAAGGCCATGGCATGGCTGATGAACCTGCATTAATAATGTTGGTAAGTGTGGGATAGAAAATAATTCAATTAGTATGCCTTTTCGCAGGAGCAATATGTTTGGCTATGACAGGCTACTGTCCATAAAAAAAAAAAAAAAAAAAAACAGAGACTAGCTGCTCATTTCTGGAGGCATTTTAATTGCTAGAATACAGCGCCAGGCTAAAAATGTCTCCTCCAGCCACAAGCATGAGAGAGAAACAGAAGCTACCCTCAATAGCACCTCTGAATACATGCTGCAGAATAGAATGCTAATTGTCAAAATACTATATGATATGAAGATCTTACATTGGTTGCACTTGAACAAACGATCTAGAATATCATATGACAGCTGTAACTTCTACTATCACAAAAGTTACTGTTTTCTGATTTACACATCTGAGTCCAATTCTTATCTCCCTTTGTCTCAATTCATCACATGAAAACCGAGGGAAAAGACTTGATACCGCCAACATTTTCCAGCACCTTTAGCTTTTTCCTCAGTCAAGTAAAGTACATTTGTTCAAGAAGACACAGTCAGAGGGTCAGAAGAAGCACCAGAGGATCCTCTAGCACAGGCAGCAGACCTCCTCAGAGGTGGTTCCCCCCCCTCCTTCCACTGCTGAAAACGGGATGTAAACAGTTCCAGCTCGATGGAAGCCGCAACATAATAAAGTTAAATTTAAGACAGGTTGAAGAACAGGGCCCTGCCTGTGTGCTTCCCATTTATCCACTTCTAATCACATAAACCATTTCAGCTCTCTTCCATGTCTGTTTCAGGTTTACCCCCCCCCCCCCCCCCAAAAAAAAAATATATATACTTTTGCTTATGCCTCCATTGCCTCTGCAATTCTCTTTTCCTTTTATGTCATTTTCTACACGGACCCGGGGACACACGACGTGCCAGAGAAATCACACATATTCATTATGTCAGGACTCTACTTATGTCAAGGATCCTGGATTTTCTTTTAGCTGTCCCACATTCTTCTTCCCTAACTCCTATTCTGGTCCTGAAGTTCCAGCTTCGAAAAAAAGAAGCAAATAGTCGTCATTGCTGACCAAAGTGGGCTGAACCAGTGGAGTATATAACATTCAGAGTCGTCCACCGCGGCGTCAAAACACTGGCAACCAAGTCCTTTCTGTCATGCTTTACTGCTTTCAGTGCTGAGGTTTTCCCTCAAAACCGCTCATCTCAACGGCCACTTCTCACCAAGCTCTGGGTCACTTACAGGATCCATCCCTGAGGACCAGACCATTCATGATTTGTGATGGTCTCTAGGGAGTGATCTATATAAAACTAAATTAAACCTTTATTTATACAGGTAATCTCATTGAGACACAGGGTCTCATTGTCCAAGTAGACCTGTTTGGGACAATACAACACAACAACAATCAGTTACAGACAGACAGATTTACCTACATAGCATACACTTGAAATGAAAGTGCCAAGTACAATAAGTTAATAAAAACAAGAGCACGTTTTCAGCGCCCTTACAATAAGTTTAAATCCCCTAGTGGGATCAAGCAGGACAGCTTCAGATCCTGCTGCAGTTTGATCCAGGTTGAAAGGGCAGAAAAAAAGAGAAAGCACTTTTGCCAAGAGCACATCAGAAAGTTTTGAAATGATCTTGTATTTGCTTGCAGGCTTAAAACAAAACCTCGAGCCATATTTTGCATTCAATGAGAGAAGTCTCCCATTATTTGTGCTGAGCATTGTTTCATAGTTATTCCACATTGACAGGATTATCCATGACATGCTGAAAGTTTGGTGACCAGTGATGGATGTATGTAACAGGAATCTGTGTATCTTCTCCAGGAGTATCTATTTCACATGCTTTGTTAACCCCTCAGGATAGTAGATAGGTGTGTTGGATAACACTCTTCAGATAGACAGTGTCTTATTTACAATCACAGGCACATATATTCTTTTTAGCCAGCAGAAGAAATGCCCTGGTTACCATGGAGGTCATCCCTCATGTTTGTAACAAGGTACATCTTCTATTAGCCCCTGAGGATAATATATTCAGCAAGGGCTTATTATTATTATTATTATTATGCATCTCTGGAGAAATGAATGACACAGCTAACTCACGTAGCCTGTTGTAAATCATACTGAAGAGGACGAAGCTAAATGGCTAAATAGTCATCTAAATAAAATACCTTAATGTTTTTTCCATTCCCGGTTGTTTTGACTTCACAGTAACAAATAGCCCCACGACGTTCACAGCACACAAGTGAGTAATATTGTTTCAAATGAAGGATGACAGTGGTTCTCAATACGACTGCCAACAAAACTCCCACAAATGTCCCCGTGGGTCCTGTGTGTTTATTTCCTTACAAATACATTTATACAATTTTGTTGGAGTGATCCATTCTTCGGCCTGGACACGCCGAGGCAGAAGGGGAGCCTTGATTAACCCATGCTGAATTCTCAGCACTTGGTTTTAATAATCATTGTTGCAGAAACGTCATGAATCTGACACTTGACAGCATGGCTCTAGAGGCTAAACGGTACATCTGAAAGAAAAATAACTAAAACCATATGCTCTGAACATTACACATGTTAACCTACTCTTGGTTAACTCTTGGTTACTCTTGTGTCACTCCCCACTCTGCAGTGTGTCCCTGCAAATTGTTTTGAACGAGTGTACATGACTTGATTTTCTTATTACATTTTCTTTGAGGGATCCTGATTTCAATACAATATCACCTGCTCTATTTCAGGTGAGATGAACCTATAACTGTTGAATGAAGTGATATTATTTTTAAAAGGGTGCATCATGCTCTACCTAACCACCATGAAGTTGCTCTCTAACATAGTGCACATTTGGTTCCCCTTTTCACATGAAAAAAAAAATATGTAAGAATTGAACAGCAGGAATGATGGCTTGAGCAGGGAAAAGAAATGCTCAAATGTATCCTTTTAAAAGGGCCAGTTAACCCAGCACACATCCAGAAAGCTTTCCGGACGGACATTTTACAGTTGAATCTCCAAGACTTTCCTTTTGTGAAACCATCTATATTGAATACATCTTCCAATAATCAATCAAGCTTGAAAAATGTCAAGCTGCTGTACATCATACACTACGAAATTCCTTAATAAATGAATGGACCGGCATTCAAATCAATTATTATATAATGAAGCCATTGGTGCCTTACACACCCTGTTACAAGAACAATTTCAAGTGTGTAGCCTTACTTGTGGCCTGGGGAATTTTTATGATCCATCATTCTAATGAAAAATTGCGTGTCATCAAGATTTCGGTGTACCCGCCTAGGACATTTTGAAATCTTGATGCTGCAATAGCAGAGTTTATCATTCTAAATGATAATCATTTCACTATCTGACTTTCTGCATGAAATATGTTTACCCTCGCCATTCATCACATACTTATACTTACAATCTTTACACCAACAATTAAAGCCTGGAGTACTTCCATCATAACATCACTGGATGTAGAAATTGACACAAAACCCATTAAACTGAATGTGTGTATTATAACTTTATTTAACATTCTTTAGTTTGGAGCCTATAATCTACAGGTATATACAAAAAGCAAACAACAGGAATCATCATACCTAAAAACAAACAGGAAATCGTCCAATCAGTGCCTACTTTAAGGCACTGATTTGACCACAACACCAGCGAAGAAGAACCTTTGGTTTTCCATGAAGCTGGAGAGGAATCACACACAGCCATGTTTTCTTCATCCTCATCCTCATTTGGGTGATTAGTCTGGCTGCAGATGAGTTAGACAGAGGAGCGGTTTTAGGAGGCTCGCACAGCACTTCACCGCAAGCAGTCGCAGCTGGTTCTCGTTGTAAATCTGTGTTTTTAAATGTGTAGAAGCCCCCAGGGATAAGAGGTTCACCATGGGATACCCCCACCATTCTCCAGTCCCAGCTTCAGGGTTTCAAAATCAGTACCAGGTGAAATTCTCTTCCTGTCTCTCCCAACCCCCCTATCAGGTTTGTGGTCTGTCTGATGTGTTGTCAGTCCTGCAGGGTTCTGCATTCTGCACAAGCTTTTTCTTTTTTTTTTAACAAGAGACCTTATTCACAAATTAACCCCATCTATCCGTAGGAGGAAGGGGGAAAAGAGAAAAATCTTTGAAGTGGGAACAGGGCGGTGTTACTAGCTTCAAAAACACAGTTGGGTATGTAACCCTTTATCATTATAACAGCCCTTTAAAAAGCCCTGGCCCCGGGATTGGATCCGTCAGTGTGGCAACTCCAACAGCCCCAGTCAAAAAAGGTACGGGCCAAGGCACACTTCACAGGTGAAATTAATACACACAAGCATGTATATTTACACACATCCTTCACGCAACATGAAACATGTCTCATAGCATTAGTATATACAGTATTTGTGGCTCATAGTGGCAAGCAGAGGTGATTGCACAAACAAACTTAACAGCGCTCCAACCTTATAGGAGTAAATAAAGAACTTCTTGTTTTTTTCTCTCAAATATATTAAACACCATTTTTAAAATGGTTGTCTTAACCTTCTTTGATTACCATCAATTGAGAAATAAAAAAAACACACACAATCAAACAAGTAAAAAATAAGACTACGGGCCAAATTTTGTAATATTTCATTGGCAATATATTAGTGGTATGACACATAAAGTTCGACAAATATATAAAGCTAATCTGCATCAATGCCTTCCGCCTCTGCAGTCGATTTCACACAGGGGACAAACAAGTTATTCCCAAATTCCACATTTCCACTCATGCATTTTACTACTGTCGAGAGTGGACATTATTACGTCTGCTCTCAATCCACAACACTCAGAATATGTCCTCTCCTTAATTCAGATTCACACTAGTTAGCACTTGCGAAATGTTCAAGACGTCAAGACTCTTATCTGGACACACTTGGGCAGTGATACAACACAACACTTAAAGAGATGATAGTAAGAAAAATTGCAGGGAGTGGAAATCCACTTAACGTGAGTCACCCGGCACGACAAGCCTGTATAGTCACTTTAAAAAAAAATTATATTGTTTGTCAAGAGTTTATAGCCAGACCTGTTTTGTGTGACAGCTAGCTATGAGAGCAGGTGGAAACACATTGTCAGCTAATGCCAGATCACAGGATTACCATAGAATGTTGCTTCAGGTTTAGCTTGTAGGTGAAGTTTTAGGTCTCCTTTGACAGCTGGGTGGCAGCAGCTGACAGTTTGTTAGCCTCTTTGCTAACAATATGACATGATATATGGAGAAAATTAGCTCAGCTACTGGTAACTGGCTGCCTTACTAATAATGTGGTATAACTTGAGACAATCCTCTGGCTGTAATCAGTTTAAGGTGCACTAAAATTAAGCTAATCAACAAACTGTGCCTGTGCCTTTACCAACATCTATACACATTATTGTCTTTTTTCCTCTCATTCATTTATTTCATAACTGACAACAAATTAGGTTCTTTACTTGTGTATATATATCCTGGTGAGTAAAAATTTCGATAGTATTGCCAAACCCACTGAGAATAAACACCCAGATCTTCCCTGTCTTAGATCTCTTGGGTGCTTTCAGGCCATTTTGAAATTTGAAAAGTTGTACTTTCTCAGTAGGGTTAGGGTGGCATAAAAGTGAGTGAAATTCAGACATAGATTTGTCACTTGCATGGCAGGACCCTCACTTTGATGTCCATGATCCTCTGTTTTCTACTATGCGCAACTTGTTTGCTAATACATTAGCTACATGCTTCATCATAGCTTCGTTGTTTGGAGTCTTTCACTTAATGCAGCTTACAATGCAACATCAACAATAATGTCTTTGAAAAAAAAAACCATGCTCCTCTCTCTTACAGGAGAAAAGGAGGTCATAACTTTGTATTTTTAAGAGGGGGGCTAAGGCACCTGGCACAGGGATGCAGCCCCCTCAGTCAGTCCAGTGGTTTGGGGGGAGGGGGAGTTGGGTGTGAGTGGTTGACACTGAGGGAGTGGAGCATGGGAGCTTGGAGGCCGCAAGCTACAGACCAGGGGCCTCATTTATCAACGCTGCGTACGCACATTAGAGGGCGTACGCCACCTAGTACGCAACCTTTGTGAATTATCAAAAGCAAACTTGACGGGAAGATGTGCGGTCCTAAACGCAAACTCTGAACCATCCGTACGCACAGAAAGCGGAGAAAGGAGAAAAACGTTTTCATAAATCCGAATCTCTCTGTGCGCACGCATTGCCAAAATCCTACGAAAGCAACCTTCCAACGCAAATCATACGCAAAGTTTGATAAATGAGGCCCCAGATCCCTGGCGTTACTCCTTTTTTGAAACAGATTTACAAAAGGGTTGGTTGGCAGTATTCATATAGACACTCTAAAATTTAACATCCCACACTCTTAGGACTTCTCAACTATCATAAGGAGTCTGCAGCAGTGGGCATCCTACAGAGTCAGGCCCTGCAGATGAGATGACCCCAGGAGGTTATTCCCTGAACTAAAAGACTGTTGACTGCACAATCAAGGTTATGGGCCCCAGAGTTGGACCCTAATCACACAGGTTTGGGGTCTGCAGGCTACAGCCATTGTTCCCAAGCGTCAGCCACTTATCACACGGGGCCTGGGCTTTGGCTATAGTTGTAATGGTTGCCGTGTTCGGTGTCTGCAATCTGCAGGCTGGGTTTCCTCTCTGGCTCTTCGTCGTCAGCTGTGTCTGGCCTGGTGCAACGTGGAGGACGCTTCTTAAAGAAGTCAGACACAAAGTGCACCTGTGAGAGGAGAGGACAGAAGAGGAGGAGGTCAGCTTTGGTCACTTCTTAGGGAATATCTTTTGACCCAGAGATTGGAGTAAAAGCATTTAAGGGGATACAGAGGAGGTAAGGGCTGGGGCTGGAAACTGTGATTACATGTGTCTGGACAGGTCTGTACCACAGCTGCTATGTGACACACATCTGAAGGGAACACACAGAGAGCAGGCACAACCCCTGCAGGCTGTAAAACACTATGCCCAGGAGGGTCTCTAATTGCGCACAGCACTGCGAAGGCCAAAGGCGCGGGCACACTCCTCAATTAATCACACACACACACACACACACACACACACACACACACACACACACACACACACACACACACACACACACACACACACACACACACACACAATCCCACACTCAAGAATTTCCACAAGGCAGTGTTGACAGTGGCTCACTCAAAAACAGCGTGGAAGTGGCCAAACAATAAAGAAGCCCAGCTGGATGAGGTGAGGAGACTTATTGCCTGAGAACATGCTGCCAGTGTGTTAGTATGAAGTCACACTTTTGCTGCTGTCACGCCACCCTCATGCTTGTTGTCTATATGGAGTTTTTAACTTAGAGACTGACATAAAGCTGAAATACATATTCCTTATAGCAGCTGTTTTGCCTTGAAGAGAGTATCGCTGACAAAGAGACTTCCATTTACTATCGTTTCATACAATTGTGGACAGTCCCACCCATGTTTGCTTTTGACTAAATCCAAAAACCACAGGGGTATGATTCAGAGTTAACAGGTCATCAGGTCAGAAGATACAGGAGCTACAGTTAAATAAAAATGTGCTCCGTGTGAGAATCTCTAGAGATAATCGTCCTTTTGTTTTTATTAAACTTTGAGCTGAAAACATCCTAATATTTCCAGCACAAAATCCCAAACCTCCCCCAAAGTTTGATTCTATTGGCTGTAAGAGCAGCTCAGCGCCTTGACACGAGAGCACTTCAGAAAGTTATAACTGTCTCATACGTATCATGGAAATATCATTCTGATTTTTTATTTTTTTTGCAATGTTTTTCCATAAAAAGAAGTTGTCTTGGAGACTCACGTTGAGCACAGCAACCAGCGCTCCCTGCAGCAGCCCCATCAGCACGTCGCTCCAGTGGTGCTTGTAATCAGACACTCGGGTGTAGGCCACGTACACCGCAAAGGCCACTAGGAAGAACTGGATGGTGGGCCGGAGAAGTCTGGCCCACTTTGCACACAGTCTTGCCTGCACGTAAAGCTGTAGAGGGGGGGAAATAAAGTGATGGTCGATTGGGAGGGGTGGCAGAAAAGAGAGAGAGAAACAGGGGGAGAGACAGTGTGTTGATGCAGGGATTCCTTTCTGTTGTTACTGTCAACTCTACTGCTATCAGACAAAAGGAAACAGAAAGATTATCACACCATACGTGTTTGGACCAACATCTACACAGGATTTCACGTTATATAAATGTAATCTCATATTGTATGCTGACAAAGCAGTGAAGTAATGCAGCAGTCAAATTTCGTCTTTTTTTCAACTCTATATTTGCCTAGATAAATAGTGCGCTGTACTATCAGGTTGCAGGGTAAACGGCATCTCAAATCCAAACACCAAAAATAGAACATTTATTTGGAGCATGGGCTTGTTGAGTCTCTCGTATTGCATAAACAACTGGCTGGTAAACCTCAAATTGGATTCAACTGTGAGAAGGTACAAATATAATTCATATCCACTATTGGCTGAATTATTATTGGCTGAACCTACTTGTCTTGTTTACTGGAAAACTGCAGATGCCAAAATATTATGGACCTGGCAACAGTGCAGACTTGTTTGGGCTTCTGCTGTTGTGCATTGGTCAAGGTGTAAAAATTGGAATCACATCATTGTCCCCGCCTCAAACACACTCAGCACTTAACAGTGAAGGACACAGGCTTTGCAATGTTTTGCTGGCATAACAAGGAGCGAGTATACCACGCCACCGACAGTATGGACACTAGTCCAAGATATTCTGTCTTTCCCTCTGCTGAAAACGTCTTGCTTTGCTTGGCCTCTTGAAGCGAGCAATGGTGCCTGGCTTTTAACACAAAGGGATGAGGCCAAGGGTAATGAACCGGATAGGCCTGGAAGACACAACACAACACATGCTCTGCATTCATCATTGCTCGGGTAAAAGGCGGCAGAGGCCTCCAGATACACGTCTCTTCTGAACTTGCGCCTTGTCCAAAAGGCACAAGCTGCCTCTGTGAGCCTTTTTTTCCCCTCTTCTCAACAATTAGCCATTGAGTATGGATCCAAATGCAAAAACTTGTTCCCAGACGAGCCCATCCGGGGGATGTTATGCCTGATTCACACCGAGGTATGTGCATGGGATATCACATGGATATATTTTCATGTTTATTCTACACAGTGTGCTGTACTCACCGCTAGGAAGAGCATGCAGTACATTCCGAAAGAAGAGTGACCAGAGTAAAAGGACAATCTAGAGAAGAGAAAGGATCACATCTTGCATCAAAAAGGATATTCACAGTCTTGTTAATAACAACGATACATGTATAATGCGTAGTTCTTCTCCACCTACCTGGATTCTGTGACGTCGGTAGGGTTGCCAGTGCAGTTGATCTCCTGCAAGTATCCCGTGCAGGCCTTGGGGTTACACACAGTCATGAAGTTGGGTCTGGGGCGCCCGATAGTGTACTTGGCAAGGTCGGTGAGTGACTGGCTAACTGATGCTCCAAACAAGAAGGTGCCCACTACCTTATAGAGTGCAACTACGTACTGGTTGAAATCAGAATTAGAGTAAATCCTCTTGCTGTAGACTAGAAAAGCTTCTCCAGACGTGATCTGAGAGGAAGAGAGAGGGAGCAGTGTAGAGACTTATTTCAAGTACTTTCAATTTTTCTTTCTCATCATTAGAATGAAATGCCTTTTCTTTCTAAAACACCACCAGCACTGTGCCCAATCACAAAAGGCCATTTAGAAAAGGAACAACAAAAAGAACAGGAGTGAAGTCCTGTAAACATGGTGATCATATTTAATAAAGAAGAGAGAGATAGATTGCTGCTCTTACAATGATGACAGTGCAGGAGATTGTGACAGCAGCCAGCATGCCATGGGTGATGGTGTCCGGCTTTAGTGGGTACTTGATGCTCTCATCGTCACAGTAAATCCCTCTAATATATGGCTTGGACACGATGGTCATAACGATGAAGGGCAGTGCCGCTGTAGCAAAAAAAGAAGAAGAAGATGGGTTAGAAAAATCACAATATTTGGAGAGCTTTTTGTTAATATGACACAAACACACTGGTGTTTGGCTATGATATGCAGAACTTGGTCACTGCCAAGAGTGTAACTGGTCATACAGACCAGGAACAAGGTGGATACAAGTTAATGGTTACCAGCATTTAAGGGAAACATGTTTTGCTCTAACATTTTTGTCTCGTTTTCTGCTGGGTTTTCAGACGTTACATCATTTCCAAAACTGGGAAGTGAAAATGTTTCTCTAAGGATAGCTAAATTGTTTTCTCTCTCCCTCCGGACCTCAAGGTCTAAAATCACAATGATGAAAACAGCCCACAAGGAGAGAGAGAAAAAAAACATTCAGTCAGTGCTTAAATGTCAGAGTATGAATGCAGAGCAAGGAATCACAAAAATAAACAGTGCAAAAATAGTATTTTTATACTCTGGCATGTGGGCATATGTCAAAATCACACATCACACACAAATAACCAATAGACTCAAGAGTGTATAAACACTTACAAGACTCTACACATACTACTGCAGGCACAACCACCACAACTGCAACTCTTTTGAATGATGTGGCTATGTCCAAAAAAAGAGTAAATATAGCAGCTCAAGGGTCCTGAATGCACCAATGATGTCCTTGAGATGTTCGGAATCATCCAAAAATAATCACTCAAACTTTTCCTTTTGAATGTAAATAAACACTCACTTCACTCTGAATTTGAGGACATATGCTCTTTAAAAAGTTTTTATTGATAAATACTGAACAGACTAATGAATACATGTTCATACAATTGCTCTTTCTTTAATGTCAAACTGCCTCATAAATTGGCAGACATTGAAAGAGAGTGTAAGGGAAAGATTTTGTCAAACTTTGACTGTTTTGAACACTCTGAGGATATAGCCGAGCAGCAGCAAAGTGGACTATGCCACAAAAGGGTTGAGCTATACTTTATCACGTTATGGATGATAGTTCATTCCCAAGCAGTAAAAACTTTCCCCCTTTTTTGGAATCCATTGTATTTGCCCTTTTATACAGTACACATACATATCAGACATAAAGAATAATTGAAAGGTGAAAGTAATCATGAGTGACAGCAGCCCTACAGAGGAATGTACTCTCCACCCTGATATCCGCTACCACCATCCATAAGAGGTGGTCAGACGGTGTTGGGGCCACTATGGAAATGCCATATGACCACACACTTAATGCAAGAAAAACAGCTGTAAAAAAAGAAAAAAAAGTGCACACACTTGAAAAGTGCTCTCACCAATAGTATCACATTCCTGTGTAAATGAACAGTGCACCCCTCCCATTCTTTCAAAGAAATGTCTGCAGCTGACATAATTCCGGGGGGACTTTCAGCGAGACTGACTGATGAGAGACCAAGACTATAGGAAAATATACAACTGGATGGTGGACCAGGTTTAACTCCCACCCTGTAACCTCTTGTGATGGTTATACAACAACAGCCTTCTGTTGAATGAATACTAACAAAGAAAAATTAATAAAAACAAAATAATTCTTATGCTACGTCTTTCTTGAATGGTCAGATACTTTTAGAAAAGAAAGACGCAAAGAAAGACGTACAATGGATTGATGCTTTGAATTGTGACAATGCTAAAACCGCAAAGCTCATAAGTAAAAGTCCATGGGTTAAAATTCCTTTTAATCTGAGATTTTTTTTTTTTACATCAGCAGACCATTATGACTAAAACTGCCTGGTGAAGCTGAGAAATTCCCCTAAAATAGCGCTGCAATTCACAATAAATAACAATCCACAACGACACCTGTACAAAGACATGCAGTGTTTGAGTCTAGCTCTTGTGCGACATCGCATATATCCAAGGCGAGACCAGATGAGTGGGGACATTGTTCAGTGACATGCCAACTGCACACGTGTCCCACAGAGACACTATATGGACAATAAGTCTTATTGGCTCAGTAAAAGGAAGGAGCAGCAGGAAAATAGAAGCTCTGTGTTGAGGGGAGAATTTACAATAGGGCTCTATAGGATCAACAAATCATCGCTCATGGAACGCCTGGTAACCCAACCTTGGAAAAGCTAGGCTTAGACTAGACAAACAGATAAGGAAAAAAAAACATGAATAAAGATTCCAATTGACTTAAATTGTGAGACACGAAAGGCTTTAATCTTCCTGTAACATTTGAAAAAGGGAGGAACACCCAACTTCAATATTTCAAGACACTGTCTTAATTGTGTTGGCAGTTCTGGTTGGCAGACTTTGAGGGTAACAAAGTCTTCCTATACAAGAAACCTCTAAAAAACACTAATTAGATTTATATCTTGTTTCATCTAATATTTATGTATGCTAAGCTTACTGAGCTAAGCTACGCTAACTGGCTGCAGCACAGAGTAAACGTCTTTGCGACTTTGAATGACCGTCTTTAAGCGTCTTTGAGTGACCTCCCAAAAAGCGCTATATAAATCCTATCAATTATTAAAGACACTTAAGTCATCTAACTCATAAACTATTGTTTTACCTTAAGACCTGCAATGGCAGTGGACTGTCAATAATCTGATCTTTAAAGTAGCTATGAGGAGCTTTTTTTTTGTTGATTCTAGCAGCACCTTTGGACAAAAGCGGCAGTGTTTTTGACGACAACAGCACCAAGGCACTTGCCGGCAGCATGCATTTGTTTTAAATGCGAGTGAAAGAGAGAAACCAGATGCATCGCAATGAGGTAATGTATTTACTGTATATGCGACTGACTATGATTAATAATAACATATGTCGATGGTGAAGCAAAGTAAACTTTCTTTTAGTACCGTATGGGAAACACAGGGTTTTCAGGTCTGCCTGCCGTAATCCGTTTTTCTCAAAGTTTCCGGCGCATTAATAATACCTTTATAAAAATATAATTGTTTTCACTGATGATCTTGTTTGCTGTTACAGGTACTTCAAGATCATCTGAGGAAAATTGAGACATAAACATTTAAAATGTCCTCGTAGTAGGCTAAAAGTGAATTGGGCTGAAGGCAATTTCAGCAGCTAGCGCATGTCCAATGCATCTCTTCCACCTTCCCCCCCTTTGTCTACTTCCTCGTCTCTTTGTGAACAGCAGCAGCTGGACAACACCTGTCCATGCACTACAACTTCCCCAATGCCCACCAACAGACAGACGCCTACTGTTTACACATCCAACAGCCATGTCAGGACATGGTAAACAAATGTATTTCAAGCCCTTTTCTGCATAGGCTACCTTTGTCTCAGCACAACCACAATACTGTTTTTTGCAACAGCACAATATAGAATCCCTTGAATATAACAGACATCCTGTCTCAGGCGCTTCAGTACAGCGCCTGCGCCACCAATATGGATTTAGTGATGTGGCTTTCTGTGGAGGCTCCTGCATCCTGCTTCCAGCTGCTGAGAAACAGAGCAGGACGTAAAGGAACAAATGCTGCCTTCGGTTCATCTTTCCATCTCACCCCGACTGAAAAATGGTTGGCCTTAGATCAGATACAGCCAAACCGGATGGTGTGTCAATACAATAGTTATTATTGTGCCTACTACTCTGAGGTTCTGATATATTCTAGTATGGACTTTGTTGCTCTCTGCAATATCTTAATATAATATATAATATATAATCTTTGAAAGACAAACTTAAACCTTGAGAGATAAATCTTGGACTTTCTGAATTATCTGCAGGTCCTTTCAGTGGCAAGTAATTCACAGCTTCCTGCCCCATTATGGCTGATAGGTAAACAACGCTTCATGGCACATGGTGACATGAAATCAGTTTAACCATAAGTCCAGCCAGTACCAACCTTTTTACAAAGTGTAGAATGTTTGCAATGAGCAGCTCAACATGGAAAACAAACTAGAACTGAAGACAACTTGTTTGACCAGTTACCAACAGCAAGTTTCAAAAAGGGTAGTGTAAGTTTGGCATGGACAGAGTCAGAGGAGGGGAGGTTTATTTACCTAATAGAGCATGTTGAATGTCACTTTAAAATGGCAGAAGGACATAATTATTTCTGTACTGGAGTCACATGGTTAAGTAACTTCATAATGATTTATGAAGCTTCTAACGGAGCGGGCCCATTAATCAAACGGCGCAGGAGGGTAAGTGAAAAGCTTCAAAGAGAAGTGCCAGTGGCTAATGAAATATACTAGTTTCTTTCACCCAACGAGCTCACAAAAGGCTAAATACCTCTTGCATGTTCACAAACATTAATTTCTCGAAGCACTATTTGTTTATCTGTAGCTATGTGCCAAAGGCTACAGATGAGTCTTTTTTAAGGTACTGACTTATTCGTCCTCACCAAACCCTGGACTTCGCCGCCGGTCTGCAAAACAGTTCATGGACGGAGTGAAGCCAGGGCACCTGGCCTTAAACAACCCTCCCCTGGCTTGTAAAATAGAATGTTTTTTTAAAAACATTTCTGGATTCATAATTGAAGCATTGATTCGGCTGACTTTTACTCGTTGGTCATAAATCACAAGTTTGGAGGAAAATTAAACGATCCTAATAAAATGATGTAAAGAGACTGGATGGAGCAGTCATGGGGCAGAGTATGATGGTACATCCAGAGTTGAATGTTTTTTCAGAGGAGAGAGCTGTTTCGGCGGGTAACATCTCCATGAAACAAAATCAGCCACTCTCTTGAAAAGCAGACACACAAACACAGCTCACAGGCAAAAATAGACCCATCCGCAGACAACACAGGTCTCCTCAATACAGCGGGAGTCAAACCCCGCAAACCAAATTGACACTGCTCCAGAAAGCAGCCACCACTTAAAGACCTGAGCATCATTGCTAAACTCAGACATCTATGGCGGGGTTTTTTCAGCCACGAAAACCCCTAAAGGACTTATAGATTGGGGGGAGGACGCCCCAGGAGAACCTTCTTCCTAGACACCTGCCTTTGCTGGATGGAGGGAAGGAAATGCTGGCAGTTTGGAATGTAGCCAGGAAGCTAATCTCCCGCTGCCAGTCAGAAATCTCCTGCCTGCCTAATGGGAGCCTGTTTGAAGTCACAGGATATGGGGGCTACGGGAGCTTTCCAGTCTTTTAGATTAAACGCACGGCCAATTTAAGAGGCTTCGGTTGTATTTTGGGATGTTTAAGGGCTACTCGTATACCTGGCCTGCAAATGAGCATTTATCCGCAGTGGCAACTCTGAGTCTCCCCCTGCATAGCATTGGGCATTAGCGCAACAGAGAGCTGAGTAATTGCCAGTGACAGTGTGTCAAGAGGGTCTGAGGAAGTCATGTCGAGAGAGCCTCATGGAAGATTTTGC
Organism: Hyperoplus immaculatus; assembly: GCA_949357725.1. NCBI lineage: Eukaryota > Metazoa > Chordata > Actinopteri > Uranoscopiformes > Ammodytidae > Hyperoplus > Hyperoplus immaculatus. Next base: position 17,667,206 of record OX442357.1, read on the forward strand.
CATCAATTGATACCACGGACAAACAAAGATGTCAGTGTTGAGGGGAGATTTTCCTTCATTCCTTCCACACCACTGCTGATTCACACCCTCCATTCTTGTTTTCTCTCTCTCTCTCTCTCTCTCTCTCTCTCATAATTAAAATCATTCATTCTCTCCATCTAGTAGCTCCTTCCTGTCTCTCAACCATTTGTCTCGATGACAGCATCTTCCCACACACTTCTCCTTCTGTTGTAATCATAGTGGGCCTGAATGGGACACAGCTTTATTTAGCCGGCAGATGTGCAATTACACAGGACCACAATGGCACGCCGTGGCCTGAGATTCCAGGCCTGTCACATCCACTCTCCCTGCCTCTCTCTCTCCCTCTCTGTTTTATCTCCATTTTTTCTGTCTTCATCCTTTCTCACATTTCCATTTCCACTGTCACACCATTCCATAGGTCGAGGCCTTGACTCAAACTGCCATTATCATCTGGAAGTTGTTGCCGTGGTGTCAGAGTACCTCACACTCACTTGACCTGTTTCTCTCTCACACAACCTTACTGCACCTGTACCATGTGGAAGGACAATTATTCTACTCAAGTTGAAAAACAGTATTTTAATTATGCATATTTTCAAGGCACGTAAAGCCTGTGTGTATGTGTGGTGGGAAGGGTGGGGAGAAGGGGATGTAGGGGTTGGGGGTGTTCTCATGCCCCTGGGCTGCCCTTGTTGGGTCGAAAACTTTCCTTCAGGGTCACAGCTGCAACATTTTCTCCTCCAGTTTTTTCTCCTCTTTTTTTGGTCCTTCCAGAGTGCAAGGTAACTCAGGCAAGTCTCTTCTTTTAGTTAGTTAATAACTATTGTAACTTATTTTTTTAACCGGGGAACAGTTTCAGCTTTTGTTAAATTATGTTTAATTTGTTGGTTGCTCCAGGTTTTTCTTGATGCGTCAGTTTTGTCGATGTGAATTTGTGTAATTATTTCTGTGTTTACTAGTTTCTTCTTTAAGAAATATTACTCTTTGCTCTGTAAAATGTACTTGTTATGTTTATACAAATAGTTTTTTTCCTATGAGAATAAAGGTTATCTATCATCAACACCATTACCTCAATATGTTTCATCCCCCATGTCTCACTTCACTCTATCCGACGACTATACTAACTCTCGTCCCCTCCCACTGTACTGTCGACACAACGTTTTTTTTCTTCTTTCAGCTCCAGTCAATGTTTCCACTTTTTTTTTTCTTCCCTGCTCTCTTTTGTTTTCGTCGCTCCAATTCAAACATGCTTTGTTGTAATGACAGCAAGACTAACCCCACTGCCCCAGAGCTGTTTGGTGACATAGGTGATGTGACAGACCTTTTTAAAAGAAGGTTCACGGCAACAAAAATAACTTCACGCTATACCTCTCTCTAACTGTCTCAGCCCAAGCCGGACTGACTAATGTGGAAGGTATGTGCTGAGCGTACAAACCTCTGCTGGCGTTGGCCTCTGGAATTCTAATTCATATGAGGAACGCCCAACTTCACCAGTCACACCAAATCCCACTTCTGCTCCTACTGCTGCCCATTCTTTATTTTTAATCCTGCTGCTTCGCTCCGTGCATCATTTACGCATGCTTAGCTCCAAGCAGTGCAGAAGGAGACAGGGTGGCAGACGACTGGTGGTGGGAGGGCAGGCTAAATCTAGCAATCAAAGAGTCTGGGTTTTTGAGGAGATCAAAGAAATAGGCCACACAGGTTTTAAAACCCAAAACCGTACCGGTCTGCAGGAGGATTGGAAGTGTAGAACTGTCATGGATGGCACTCACTTAAAAAGGTCTCTACTGCCGTGTCACGTGTTACATTTTTTAAAATCATCTGAACATCATTGCTGAATATTTTGTGATTCTTTGTCATAATAAGTTACTGTATGCTGATGGGACTATGTTTAGCTGAAAAACACCAGTGGTATTGTTAGTGTTTCTCTATATAAAGGAAGACCTCTGTCGAAAAACAATCTGTGTTTATCGCTCGCTTCCCTACCTAAATGTATGGTTTCTCTCAAACTTAAAAGGAAAGGACAGGCGTGCTGGCAAGGTTCTTCTCCAGAATTTTAATCATCTGCCTTTAAAAGACACTGGTAAGCTACATTTATGCCTGCAGACCTGTTTATGATGTTCCAAATGAGTTAGGAACAATTATCATGAAGTCCAGAACAACATAAGGTGGTAGCAACTGTCAACCCCCCCCCCCCCCCCCAATTATGTCAATAACATTGTTTATCCGTAGCCATGTACCAAAGCTTTTTATGAGCTTTTTCATTTGCGCTGACAAAAACCTTCTCATTAAACCTGGATTTCGTCAGTTTGCTACACAGTTCATGGACGAAGTGAAGTTAGAGCACCTGGCCTTGAACAACCCCTTAAACAACAATGTTAAAAAACATTATATAATGATACCCAACAAACACATATAAAATGGTACAATTCCAGATGTCTAAAGAGTTTCATAGTAACATCTCCATCAAATTCGATAATTTTAAGTAATTTGTGCATTGGGTTGACTTGATTTGCACTCGAATATTGTTTAAATGTCTCAAAATGAATGTGCTGATAAAGTTTTTATTTTGTTCAACAAAAGATCCTCGTCCACTTTAAACGACGACCAATAAAAAGGCATTTTGTGTTTGCCAGAAATTCTTGTTCAATCACGGTTACTAGTAAATCAACATATAGGAACAACAACAACAAGAACAAAACAAACTAGGCTCATATTTCTCAGAGGGACGTGTCTGTTTGCTCAAAGGGCTTCAGTTTCCATGACAGAAGTCTCAGGAGGAAAACGATTCCCATCAGACGTCTTCGCTGCCTTTCTCTGAGAACACGGGACAATCGCTCTTCCCAACGCAGCAGCATGAGAGCCCGGTCTCCCTGGAGACACTGCTTCACCAGAAAACTCTAAACTGTCATCCAGCAGGGTCAATGAAGAGGACATGGGGGACATTTATGAGACACTTGATGAAAATACGCAGGAACTATGTGATAGTTTTACAGCTGTGGGGCTCTGGGGCTAAACTCCATTGTGATGATCCCAATGTGAATACGAAATGAATTAATGAGATTATGAGAACAATTCCAAGGCCTGTTTAAGCTGTGGAGGACAATCCAAAACCCCCATGCCTTATACTCAACCATTACTTCAACATATCCATACATAGACGATTTGTGTGTACACTCTCCTAAAGCTGGGAGCTGAAACTCACTTTGGTAGTTACAAATTGAAGGTATAACACATCTTGGTGCCACCTTTCGAGCACTTTGTGTGTGTGTGTGTGTGTGTGCGTGCTTGCGTGTGTTGTGTTGATGCATTTGATCAAAACTGGTCTGTCACATGGTACTTTACAGCACAACAAGGCACAAAAGGAAAACAACTAAATAGCACATGAGTAGGTGTGACAACAATGCCTTGCCTCGAGGTTGTTTTCCTGAGACACTAATCAGTTACTATGAGTATATCAAGCACAATTCATATTGCCCAAGTCACGCAGCCCTCCCTAACTCCTGAACAAACCTACACCTGCTATGGCCCTATTGCAGCCACGGATAAGAGCTGTGGGCAGGCAGAGGTTAAACCCCGGCCTTTGATCTGTGTGTTCTCAGCCAACACCCATCAGCTATGTGTGCTGAGTATAGTCTCGAACTAGCCTGGTCCAACCAGACCATCGTACTTCATTTCATTTGTACAGAAGGTCTGGAAGTGCTGTAATTGGCAAACGTTCACTCACTTGGAGGCGGGTGTCTGTTGAAGTTTAAAACTATTGGATCTGCCCAGTGCCACTCTGGATTAGCCAACCAATTGCATAAAGTTTGGTCGTCACGTGTGTCATGAGCCGGCTTCTGGCGGTGCGTTCCAGTTGGACAGGGAACTCGGAAATTTCCGACTTCACTATATTGTGGTCTATGGATCTACCGGTACCTGGCAAGGGTAACTTGTTAGAGCCTAACGTTTAGTTGTTTGGACGAGAAAGGTTGTCGGCATCCATACTTTCGCGAGCAGATGCACTGGAACACAGACAAGTCGGAACTCGGAACTACCAAGTCAGAAATCTCCTTCTTCCGAGTATAAAGGAACTCAGCATTCAATTGAAACTGGAGCGCGACTTCGACGTCATCGTTCTCAGCCACTCGGTGATTGGACACACAGAAATCTGTTCGAGCAGGATCCCAATAATACGCCCCATCACCAGACTGACTACTGAAGGTAAAATGAAATTTGGCCGGATGTAGGTAGGCGGGCGGAGCCAGGCTAGTCTCGAACAGACACAGGAGCAGAAAGAAAGGGAGCGATACACTGAAGAAATAATGGAGATGAAAGAGGCAGAACAAGAGCTTACCCCGAACAACAAACTCAAAACCCAGATATTTGAAAAGGTGAAGCAGCTCAAATGTCCAGTGGTTTTCTTTGCTGTAAACAAGACAAGTAACACCTCACATCTAAGGAATCAGTAAACAAATCCCCAGATTTTTTACATTAAGGTGCTACGAGGAACTTTAAATATTTCTCAAACAGTCTAATTTTTCTTCTGATGATCATAAATGACATGTACAGTAACAGCAAACGAGACCATCAGTGCAGAGAATGCTATTTTTATACAGTTTTTCTTAATGCCTTTGTCATGGGTCCCTCACCCTAGAACTATAGTTGGCATTGTAAAAACACTACCGCTTTTGTACAAAGGGGGCGCTAGAATTCACAAAAGCTGAAAGTTCCTTGGAAAAAGGACCCTTTTAAAAAAGAATCCTCGGTCACTGAGGATGGTGTTTTTGCATTGTATAAACGTAGAGGGAGGCACATCTGTTCGGATGCCACCAACAGTTTTGACTTGACTTTGCTATTCATGGCAGGAGTAGGGTGTGAGTGACAGCGACCACGCCAGAGGAAATCCGCTCTGCAATTGCATCTGCCGCTTTTGTTTGGCATTTGAATTTCCCACCTAAAGACCGTTGGAAATAATGATGCATATTATGCTGGAGAAGCGAAGAGCAGAGGAGATTAAAATAATAAGTCAGAGGCGAATGTTGCGCAGACAAACAAATGGCTTCGGTTTTGGAAAGCTGATGGAGATAATGGCAGCCGTTCATCAGACCGGGATAACGTTCAGCAGTGGCACCAGACCATAAGACAAAACCCAAAAAAAAAAAATGCTTTTCCATGTAGGTCTAATGGTCAGCCTAATTACAAGATCTACCATGTTCTTATTACATGCCTGGAGCAACCTCACATAAGCTTGGGGTTGACTTGATGATTATTTGGGTGAGTGACGTGGGTGGCAAAAGGGAAGGGAGAGGCAGCAGGAGGGTGGGATGCTGCTAGCCAGACCGGGGGCTGACCGACCCAACCCGACCCAACCCAACCCAACCCAACCCAACCCAAAGCAGACGTTAATCCCAGACTTGTGACAGCGAAATGGGGAGGTTTATCAAGTTCAGCAGTCTGTGGATGTTCCCACATATGGAGAAAATACCCCCTAAGCTCTCTGTAAAAGCCTGTGGGGCCTGAAACTGCACGGCAGAGCAAATCTGCACATGCATGAGCCGTCATCGTCTGTCTCAGCTTTCTATCCAACCTCCCCACCATCACCAGTACAGACACAACAAGGGATGAACACGCCACCGCCAAACACCACCACGCCATTACGCAACGCACGTCTGTCAAGGGCTTGTGGCATTGATATAGAAAACCAATGTGGCACCACAGTGGTACATTCAACATATGCACATGATCTCCGAGGCTGCATCAGAAAACAGCTTTCTCTAGTCTTAAGGGTGGTGTTGAAGAGTTGCCGCATTAGTTATATAGTTGACATTATGGAGGACCACAAATGTCAAGTAAATCCAGTTATGAAGCTTTCTGATTTTAAAATTCTATTTTTTTAAGTATTAATAGATTTTTTAAATGTTATGTTGTATTTTTAGAGACTCTCTTTTAAAAAAGGTACACTGCGTAGACTTTATTTTCATTTTTTAGAACAGACTTGGAAGAAATGGTATATTGTATTGATAAGTGTTAAATTAAGTCTATATAATCGCTTGAAAAAATCTGTTTTTATTATTACCTTAGAATGAGCGTTTTATATCTATATAGGAGCAGGGCGTGCAGCCTTTTTTCTACAGAAGCACAGAACGGACAAACTTAACGGCCTTGAGTGTTTTTATAATGGTGTCCGCCAGGAATGCACCTGTTGGAAGACGAACAAGAAGTAATATATAATAAATAACTAAATACATCTTCACCTCAACACTTGATATTGTGGAAACATGTGAGGCAGTGGTAAATTATGCCATCTAACTAGCTTCTTCTCCTGAAAGGCCACCGTATCTTCTGTAAATTCTCAGAAAGGAAGGGGGTTAGCAAGGGAGTATTGCAATTTAGAATCTCACCACTAAATGCTGCTAAATACTCCGATATTAGCCTACACTCTGTACCTTTAAATTTAACCAATTAATCAATATGTTAATTTGTTAATTATTCTTTTGAATTCCATTTAAATATCAATTGGGATCAAATGACATACATACTAATATCATTATTTATTTATGGTTTTATAATTTATAATCTCAGATTCATTGCAAAATACAACTAAAACCACAACATGTTTTATTGATATGACTCATTCTGCAACGTGTCATTATTCGTTAATTGCCCAGAGAGGGAAGGAAACTGTACAGGAATGACCTAGTGGTGTACTAGTTACTACAGCAAAAAAAAATTATATAAATAAATAAATTATATTATATTTGTTCCTTGAGAAATGATTCCTAACAGTTGTTTAAATGTAAAACAATGGTCTGTGGTGGAGAGTGATTTCTTGAAAAATGCACTGTAGCTGTGTGCAGGAAGTGGGACATTCTTGAGAAGATTCCAGGCAGACAAAATATTGAAGAAAATGAGGAATAAGCAGGGGCGCACTCATGCATGTCAAATATCCATAAACAAACACTGGGCTTCCTGAAAGCTCTGTTCAAGTCCTGCACACTTTTTTGGGTGAGTAGGCTGGGTATCAAGCCTATGAGGAGAATGAGAATAAGAATTGTATTACCTCTTTAACCAAGGTGCAAGTTCATGCGGACAATATTGCATTTAGGATCTACATAAACAAACGCCTGGCAGGCTGCTCCTTTAGTAATCGGACACTGGCATGGAAATCAAGTTAAAGACTGACAGAAAATAAACGCAGTTGTCCTGAGGATCTTTTCCTCTGATTAGCCTCAAAATATTGACATCGTTTTTTTCAAACACGTGAAACGTTCCCATTTTATTAAACGAATTCCTGAGTTGCAGACACGGGTGCAATACACACACAAACCCACCGAGCGAGTGGCACGAAACTGCTGTCAGTCACCACAAAGATCCTAACTTCTTGTATTTTCTTGCTGACAACACTGAAGGGCGATTCCTACAGTAGATGAAAGGCGGATTACGTTGACATTTCAGTACTTACCAACTACAACGCACAGCACGTCCATCAGCACGTACAGCTTCTTCCTCCTCGGCTCCTTCATCTTCCGTCCCCGTTCGCTTACTTTTTAAAAACTCAAAAGAACTTTCAGACAGAAAACGCTACTGTTTGACATAAGTAGCTAAATGAGTCCATAAGTCCGCCCGCTCGCTCGCTAGCTTTGGAAATAATAAAAAAGAACAGGCTATGCAAACAACCTGATAACCTGCACTACGAGTTCTTCCGGGATCCTCACTTTTACCCCTACCTGTGCTGTACTGTTGACATTGACAGCATGGGTGTGTAACTTTTCTTTAAAGAAAAATAAGAAAAAGACAGCGTGTTAAGAAGTCGTTTCTGCAGACACGCGGCAGCACTGGTGTCTTCGGGGTCCTTTCGTGCGCATTACTGCTTTGGGAACAAAAGCACAAGTGGAGAGATTCTCCAATTTAACGGTGCTAGAGGAGTCCGGAGAATTCAGCATATAAACTTTGTACCACACACTCACTCACACACCACGCCACTAGCATTGGTCCCTCCTCCCAACTTCCTCGTCTGGCTCCTCTCTGGCTATCTGTTCCTACCGCCAGGGTGGAAGATTTTTCCCTCTGTTTTTACACACAGGCGTGCAAAGAGCGAGGGAGAGCACCTCTCCGTGAGTCACTACTACCTTGCGAACTAGTTTTGTTATGTCTTTTTTGGGCAAAGAGAGGACTCTGTAAGGATCACACTAGCAGGAGGTTCCTGGCAGTAGCGACACACAAGCACGCACACAGAGGGACTCACAGACAGACAGACAGACACACACACGCTTATGGCTGTCCATCGTATTCGACACACACACACACACACACACACACACACACACACACACACACACACACACACACACACACACACACACACACACACACACACACACACACACAAACTGCACTGTCAGGTCAAAGATACCTAAGAGAGATTCACAAATGGGAAGTGAAAAAAAAGCCTGACACAAATGCCACCTGACCTCATTTATCTGAAGTATTCTGGAGATAATCAAGAGCATACAATCATTCATGGGATTTAAAAGCACTGCAAAAACGGCTGTTGCTTTAATTGAGGACTCAGCTTTGAAATCCTCCCATAGATGAGAGCTCTACATGATCCCATCCAAACGTTGAGAGCTTAACCTTTCCCCCGGAGCGCACTCTTGTCCCCCTATATGAGAGAGATGTATATTGAGGCTGACTCAAAAGCAAACAGGTTCTCAACAAGGTCCAAAAATATTAGTCAACACCTCCATGTCGCTGGGAGGTGGACTCAAACTGAGCATACTTGGTGGGTAATTAAAAATAGCAACAACAACAACAAAAACTTCCAGACCCAACAAAAGCAGGGAGGCTTTTTTTTTTTTTAACAAGCCCTGCTGGGACTGTATAGGCCACATTAGCATGACTGAACAGCAACATGACTCCACGCCACACTGTCATTCTCCTCCAAGCAGCCAGGATGTCAATGCTCGCTGCCGGCTGCTTCCAACCATGTGTATAGCACTTTAGAGTAAATTGTGTGAATTAACAGTTCCCTCTGTTTTCATGACAAACACCACGCTAACCCCCAAGGTCTATTAGTTCAGCCCCCTTGAGTTAAGTAGATAGTCCAACATGCCAACACTATGTGTTCTGTGGCGTTATCTGACTTTCTGCACATTCTGCATACTAGAATTAAGTTAATCAAGATTATGCTCTATCCAGAACTGTGTAGCTGTTGATAAAGATTGTGATGGTATGCAAATGAATAATCTATCATTCGGGAGGATATTTGGGGTAAAACCAAGAAAAGGCCTGTGAGCTTTGCAGTGTAATTTCAGTTCATGGAATACATTAAAAACCGAGATTTCTGTGCCACCTTCTGGTTGTTCCTTATTGTAACAAGCTGATTTCAGTCAGGTCAGAAAGACTCTGTGATGTATCGTCCCTAAATGACTTAATATAAAATAAATGAGTGAATGTAAATGATGTGATGATGATTGCTTTCAGAATGTACTGTGTTCTGCTGTCATGAAGGGACCTCCATCGTATTGGTAAAGGATGATGGTTCCTTTTTGAACGGACTCCAGCTTCAGTCCACATGAAGAAGCTAAGTTATTCATTGTGATGGTATAACTTCTTACCTGCATAGCAATATGTTATTTGTATGTTGTTTCAATAAAAGCTATACATTTGTTTTGGCGCTTGCTCAAATGTGAAATTCTGTTACTGACAATTTGCCTGAACTTTAGAAACTCTTACGGAAATTCCATATGTGAAGCTATTACGGATGTGTGTTGGTAAATTGTGGACAAAGGTGCTTTGCAATTTGGCCTAAAAGGTTCTGTCTTGGAGAAAAAAATCAACAGTCTTATTAATTTACAGTTCATTAGTTAGTTTAGGGGTGGAAGTGTGAGCCAGTCCATCAGAGAAGAAGTTTTTGGTTTTGCATTCATAGTTGGAGATGGAGACGGTCAGACTGCTGCGAGCAGGGTCTGGTGTATGTTCCACACTATGTCATTCAGTTATTCTGTCCTGTATGAAATGGGCCCAACTTTTCCCTGTTGCCAGAATTATGGAATAGTAAAAGTTGCACCCCAAGAGGTGTCTCACATGGCTATACTTTGCATGTATTCTCCTTCAGCAAACACATTTGCGTAATTAGCGGCGTAGCTCCTAATCAGCAAGAGAAACCTGCCCTGGGGAACAGGAGGTCAGATGAGATAGCGGGACAGTTGCAATTACGTCACACGAGTATACTACTATCCAGGCATATACACAATCCAGCTTCTTTTAATGTCTACTTGTGCTTGATTCCTTGGAACATCTTCTCGTCTGTTTATGCCATTTAGTTGTATACTTCATAAAAAAAAATGAAGGAACATTACAGATAACTGCTATGTTAGAGCTCTTTGGTGGTTGGGAGGCCGTATCATGATTTAGCGACGATTCTAGACATCTTGCACAAAGAGACCAATTATTATACCCCCCCTCCCCCCTGAAGACATAAAATATGTAGAAGGTGAGATCACATTTCTTATAACCTATGCACATGCACTGTTTTTCTTCACTACGTCATTGATGTTATAGAATTGGAGAGGTGGATAATTGCACCTTTGTCTATGTGTAAGTATAGTGATGAAGAGCAAAATCAGAGGAGGCAGTAAACATACCAGGATGGTCCTTTCTGAATATAGTCTGCATCTGACAAATGATCACACACACACACACACACACACACACACACACACACACACACACACACACACACACACACACACACACACACACACACACACACACACACACACACACACACACATTTGGTGGTCTTTGTTAGCTAAAAGGGAAGTGCTTAACATTTGTCAACGAAATGAGAAAGAAAAATAGCTTTTATTGAAATATACCAAGAACATATTACTATGCAGGTAAGACCATTTGTGAAGTTATACCATCACAATGAATAACTTGGCTTCTTCATGTGGACTGAAGCTGGAGTCCGTTCAAAAAGGAACCATCATCCTTTACCAATACGATGGAGGTCCCTTCATGACAGCAGAACACAGTACATTCTGAAAGCAATCATCATCACATCATTTACATTCACTCATTTATTTTATATTAAGTCATTTAGGGACGATACATCACAGAGTCTTTCTGACCTGACTGAAATCAGAACAACCAGAAGGTGGCACAGAAATCTCGGTTTTAAAGGTATTCCATGAACTGAAGTTACACTGCAAAGTTCACAGGCCAGACGTTACGTTTACATGTGTGAGGGATAAGTGATCCGACACACACAATCACACACACACACACACACACACACACACACACACACACACACACACACACACACACACACACACACACACACACACACACACACACACACACATTATTCATTTACCAAAAATTTTCATGCCAAGCAATAGTTCCTATGACATAAGCTGTTGGTTCTCACCTGCTTGAACCCACAGAGGTGAACTGACTCATCCTTCTCTTGCCAGTGTGTGAGCTATCATAGATTTGATAGACTCCAGATGCTGTGGCCACTTCATCTGCATCACATCAAAGTGGTTTAAAAAAATAAAGAAAATAAATGCACGTTTGAAATTTGCTAGTTAAAGATGTATCAGATAATTATTTTCACATATTACTGAAGAACATGTTTACCATACACAACAAATGTGCTTTTAAGACTGTAGACTGTTTAGAGTTAGTGATGAAGCTGTGCTGCTGCCCGACACTAGTAAAACTGCACTGCTGCACTGCAGCATGAGGCCAGTGGAGGGCACTATGTAGCAGAGCAGAGGGAGAAAAAAGCAAAGGGGAAGGTGGGGTAAGGTGGTGGAATAGACAGTAACTGAGAGAGAGATACTATTTTCTTCACAACTTGATTCTGTATCTATGTTTTGTTATATTTGTCTTTTCCTAAACTTTATATCAATATGTGTCCCTTGGTCTCTAATGTAGGTAGAGCCAATGTTGAAACCAAATGCAATACACTTGACTTGGTTAGCAGGACTCCTACCTTTAATGGCACTTAGGTCTGATGTGAAGATAAAGTGCATTCCACACTGCCAAATTCAGGCATTTGAGGCCCTATCTCACTGGGATGAGGCTGGTTGGAGACAGGTTTGAGACATAACATTATGATATAATATACAAATTGGCGACAACTGTCACTTGCAGTTCAAATAAAATATGAACAATTTATATTGTCAACAACTTGCAGTAAGTTACAGCCTGACGTTCTTCTTGGAGATAAGCATTCAGGAGAAGGAGACTAATCCAAAAGATGATCCTCTTCTTTGCCTGTTAGCATAATATAATATCAAGTGTAATGGTTCTGAAAACACACACACACACTCTCTCTCTCTCTCTCTCTCTCTCTCTCTCTCTCTCTCTCTCTCTCTCTCTCTCTCTCTCTCTCTCACCTGCCACCCCTGGCAACCCTGTAGTTCCACTTACTCCAAATACTGAGGTAGAGGAAGTAAAGATTGACTGTGTATCGGGTGAACGGACTGAGGGCGCATGGGCCTCTGAGAACGACCGTCCGCTTTGTTCTCCGATAATCTATACGCAGCAGGGGCCTCATTTATAAAGCGTTCTACGCACAAAAACCTTGCGTAGACAGGCAGAATGTGCGGTCAAATGTGCGGTGGCAAAACGGTGGTATTTATAAAAGAATTATTTGCGGAGAAGTGTGCGTATTCCCACGCAAACTTTTGACCATGCGTAGAGCTACCGCAAGGTTTTCCTGACTCGGGGAATCAGCGACACTCAATGGCAACACCACGAAATAAAGCTCTTTCATCGGAAAAACACACATATCCTTGTGAAATGCATGGCACCCAATATATTGAATCAATTACATGTGCGTACCTATTGTTGCGAATATAGGCTACTGTTGTCTATGGTATGCAGTGATGATGTAGGTTGATTTACTTATCAAGTAGGTCTATACATGTTTTGGTTATATTTTTACATGTAAATAGTTCTACTCTATAATAATATCATATACGTCGGGAGGTGTGTCCGTGAGTGGCCAGCGGGAGAGCAAAGTCAATATTTTAGGCTGTGTGTAAAAAGCAGTTTTGTACAAAGTTAAGGCCAAACACATTAATTAAAACTAAATATTTCGTTAGATAAAATCATGTTATGAATTTAGCAAATTATTTTATGCATCTCTTTCCCATAACAACTAACCCTGGAAGTTTAAAATATAATCTGACGTTGTTGTTGGAAATGTGTGGATCTCACGGAAAGGGAACAATGCTTTGGAATAGACTATAGGCTAATGCATTATTTCACTTCTCACAACACATTTTATATAGGCCTACATATAGTCCAACAGGTATAATACGTGATATTTCATACAGTACAAAGTTGGGCAAAACAGTTTACCAAAGACTATAACGACTGTACCAATCATGATATGCGATCAGCGCGCGCGTGTGTGTTTGTGTTTTAGTGGCAGTTAAAGCGACGCATGGCACGGGCTTTCTTCCTTCCCAGTCGCTGTCTTTGCGGCCGGTTGCCTCCTTTTTTCCCCATGTCAGTCAAAATGTCGTGCTTATTAAGAGCGTCATCATATAGCCTACAGGAGCTATTTAGCATTCGCCGTGTATGGTAGATAGTGGGATGACACGGGCGGAGATCGTCTGCGCACCGCAGGTGGATAATTAAAAAGGGAAGATTGCGTGCAACAGTGCGCCGCACAGTTTTATAAATCTCAACTTTTTTTTGCGCAGCACATTCTTGGTAGCCTGGCTCCGCCCGCCCTCCTACTTCCGGCCAAATTTCATTTTCCCTTCAGTACAAATGAAATGAAGTACGATGGTCTGGTAGCACCAGGCTACATTCTTGGCTTTGTGTGAACGCAATGTTTTGGGAAGGTTTCTACGCACACCTTTATAAATGAGGCCCCAGGTGCTTAAGGTGCTCATCTAGATACTGTCTGGGCAAGACTTAAAGTAACACAGAGAGAATTACCTTCAACCGAATGAATTGGCAAGTGTGAGTTCAGACACAAAACGAACCCTTCTACCCTTTGCTGTAGGCCAGCCGAGAGGAACGTACTTGACATTTCCCCACATTTGTACTTGACTGTAGACACGTTCAAAAGGATACCTCTTCTCTGTGTTCAAAAATCTGTGACCTTTGGAAATGGACTCCATCCTGAAATAACATTGTTGAATACACAACAGCAATTTTTGGCAGCATTTCAAACCAATGAACTTCAGTAGCCCGATGTCTCTCTTTTTCTTTTAGAATACATCAATAATAAAGCTAAAATAAAATCAACTGACTACTCCATTGTCGTGCAGTAGTTACACTGCTGCTTTCAAGGAGGAACTAAACAACCTTGTGGTCACAAGGTTTAGGAAAACTACAGGAAGAGGAAGTGAGTACCTTAATAGTTTCATCTGTTGTGTAGGGCCCTTTGGTAAGACATTTAAAGCTGGGGTATGTGATTTCTGATTGGTCAAAGTTAACAGGAGCTGTACACTTTGACCAATCAGAGCGAGGCTCTCATTCTCTGTTCTTATTGGCTGTTGGGATAGTCCATTCACTTTGGCACGACTTTTTTGGTGTGGAGCGTGTCAGGGAGGAACCATAGGGGAGGGACCAAAGAGAACAAGTGGAGCGGTTGAGGTATTTGGATTCGAATCTCTATCCCAACTGCCATTTTCTCCCCAAATCCTCCACCCCTGCTTTAACTCCAAAATGCTGCACTGTAGCTGATCAGTGGTCAACAGTGGACGACTATACTTGGCAGCTCCCACTGGTTAAAAAGGTACACAGTAATAACGCGATGTAGGTGGGTCCATGCAAAACTAAGCACATTACCATCTATGCTGTTACTATTTGCCTACTATAGCCATCACTCTTCTTGCATGCTCACTGCGCGCACAGATCCAAGTTCTCCTTAAGACAGATGTCGGCCTGCCGCTAACTGTTTCTGCAAAATAATAATACATCTGCATCTATATAGGCTAACAGTGGGGTGAAAAAGATAAGATAAATTGACTCTGGAACACCTATTTATGTCTAAATAAAGGCTGAAGAGAGCGCTCCGGCTCCTGTTGCGCAATACCTGTTTCATGTGCAAACAAGGAGCTTTATCACCATCTTGAAAAAACATAAAGCCCAGGGTCAACCAATGTCTTCCTTTAGAAAATAGGTCTTACGCATTAGCCTCTCAAGTATACAGACAGTGTTAGCAGCAGAGTTTCAGTGGCACATCACTGATGTCGTTAAATGTGCCTGACACAAGATATTATAAATAGAAGTTCACATCAGCGTTGCTCTGTAATTTGAAAACAAAATTGTGTTAGCTGAGTGGAATGATGGACTGTTTGGAAGCGGTCAGGTCTCTGAGAGATGACTGTTTGCATGAGGACAAATATAGGTTGAATTAAGATAGTTTCTAGGATTCTAGGCTCTTTTGACCTTGAAATATTAATGTAAAAGGGTTCTTTCTGTACCGGGAAAATGGTGGTCAGTGTGGATGTGGTTAACATAAACTGGTGAGAGAAGTAATTCCTCAAATAACCAGTCGAATGTAATCTACGTCCATTGCTGTCCATCTCAGTCGATGTGATGCTTTGCAGAGAGGTCGACTACCTTGCGTCTGTCAGAGGTTCAGTAGAGCAATAGCGCCACCATCTGGACTTTAGTAAACATCTTGATGAAGACCAGAGTAGTGGTGAGTGCATTGAGTCCCAATAATGACATCGATTGTGAGATTCTATAAGTATCACTTAATAAATCATCAAAAACAATATTGAAATTATTACATGTGTAATCTTAAACACAGTGCAGATGCTTTCAAAATAATTTTAAGATTATTTGTTGTCGTTTTTTGCTTTATTATATAGATTTCGGAGAGACAGAGATGAAATGGGGCAAAGAGGGAAGGACAGGCAGAGAACCGACCACGCACCCGAACCAAGTCTGCTGTGATGGGGACTGAGTCTTTAGGGTAACGCTCACCACACCACGAGCGCCCCCTCAAATATTTATAATTTATGTAAGCTTATTTTAGCTTTTACTATATTTAATTATCTAATGTATAAGAAAGAAATATATTTCACCCATGTTTATTTCAATGATTTATTTTTCGTATTTTATTTGACAAAATATAATAATTACAAACACAACAGAAGCAAAACAAGATATAAATTGCTCAAAATAAAAGTAAAACATAAGAGCGTTTACAACAAGCAGTGGTTCGGTGCCTTTTCCTGCTTACATGGTTTTGTCCTGAACTCCTGCTCATGTATACAGTCAAAGACAAAACATTTATCTGAAACAGGCTTGGCTTTTAAACAAAGATCACAGAGAGGGCACCCACATGTACAGACAGTAATACGAAGAAGGACAGATGAAAGAATGCGGGGATAGATCATTTCCCTCCCTGCTACTTTTCTTTAACCTCTTGAGAGACAGTGTGACTGAAATATACTGATGTGCTGGACAAAAATACCACATATGTATTTATGATTAAATAGAAGAATCAATACATGGTTTTTTGAAATGACTAAAAATGTATGACTTTAAAAAAAAGAGACATCTTAAAGCACATGTACTCTGCTTCCATTGTCTTAAATAATCAAATAATATTTACTGTAACCAGTTTAACTAAGCTCTGTCCATCTACATGCATTTATCGGTTATGCCTTTATTATTTGGAGTCTTTTGAGAATACATTAACCACGTTTTCTCAACCCTGAACTGTTTTTGTAGGTTTAAACTATGACATTATTTCTGAACTTCCTTGTTGGCTAAGAAAGTACATAAGATAGACCCTGGGAATACAACATCTCTTATGCTGTTCTTATTGGAGATTTGCCCTCTATAACTAAATACTAGTAATGTTAATGCATATACACATGAGATGTTTCAGAATATGTATGGCAGTGTTGTCAGTTTGAAATTTTCCCACTCCAAAAACACTATACTGTACACACTTGCTCACAATGTTAACTGATTGGACATCAGCAGAAGGTGCAAAAACTATTACATTTCATGAATTCATGATCTTTGGACTCCAACATCTATCATTTGGACTCCAACATCTATCATTTGATACGTTTTTATTTTTCACACCAACACGCTGTGCCTCAACAAATCCGATTAACCTCCAATACCGTAATCACTTTTTGCTTGGAGACAATACAAATTTGCAGAACCTGAGAAACTGTGTTTTTAGCATTCAGTGACTAACCAATGTGTACATGTACATTTTGACATTGAAATTGGGAAGTCTTCGAATGAAGAACATGGCCAGAAAATTTCACAAAAATAAAAATAAAAAATAAAAAACAGCGGAAATATTGTGCTCCTTTTCTTCTGACCATGTGAAAGAACTGAACGTTAGCAAATGTTACTTTATTCATTTCTGATCTCAGATGGCTGCAGTGAGCAATATACAGAACATATGAGAAGAGATCCCGTTGATTGGATCTTGCTGGAAGGAGTTGAGAGAAATCTGAGCTGCGGTTACACTAATCTATCCTCATAAATAAGAAAATAAAGGAACAGTGGTTTACGTCGTCGTCAGTAAAAATTATAATCAATCCATAGCAGTACGCTGCAGGTTGTGGTTATTCTCTGTTAATGAACATAGTCAACACCTGAATGTAGTGATTAACATTCGGCATTCCACAATGGACAGAGGGTTCAAGTGTTTCAGATTAAAAAAAGGGTTCATACAGACGAGTAATCGCCCCTCCCTCCTCCTCCTCTCCCCAACACAGTTAGTAGGTCCATCAAAAATAAGGTCCAAGCACTTTTTGTCCTGGTCTCTCCAAATCTGGTGTAAATACCGACACAGATAAGAGATCTCGACACATGGGGCAAACCATGAAGAGTACCACTCAGTTTTGATACCCCCACCTCCCCTCCATGTCCCCCTCATGGTGTGAGAGAGCGGGGGTGCTGGATGGGAGGAGACGGGTGCAGCAGGCTTCCAAACACCTGGAAGTGTGATGGGAGCAGAGCGGAGGAGGAGGAGGGAGGAGAGGCAGATGGAGACAGGCTAAATCCCAGCTGCAGCACATAGGGGGAGCCAGCCCCAACACCTCCTGTAGCAGTAGTACCACAGTCCAGGCCCTCGGAAAGAAAAGGTCCCCCGCCGCCGACACGCGTGTGTAACTGGTAGAACGAGCAGGAGCCAGAGACGCGGTGGTGGTTGTTGTGGTGGCAGGACGGAGGGCTCCCATTGGCCCACAGCAAGCTCAGGGGGGAGGGCTGGGACTGGAGACCCACTGGAGCAACTGAGGGACAACAACCAATGCCTGAGCCAGGATCAGGCAGGTGGTCCATGGGCAGCAGAGAGAAGGGACAGCCAAACAGCTGCCGAGGGCATCCTCCTTCACCACCACACAAGTCTTCTGACAGCCCCATCACCAGCTCACCATCTGGACACATAGAGAGAGGAGTTCATTGGAAGACGGATCAACAACAGATTATGGCACCGGGTGTTTTTCCTCTTTAATTATGGAGAGTAACTAACAGACACTTAAGTGGCTCTTAATTTAGCATAATTAAGGGGGATTCTATCATTACTTTTTTCACATAAAGTTTCACGAGTTGTCAAAAAAGTGGAAAATGTATCTGCCTTATTGGTCAGTATAACAGCAGTATACAATTTGAAATGTTTTATATTTGTTGATTTGCATTGTGAAATCCTATAGGGCTGCACTGTGTTTGTTTGTAAGCTGTCAATATGCACCACAGCAAACACAAAAAAAATATTAACTTAGAATGTTAAATTGAAATGGAGTATGATTAATTTGAAACTATTTTTACAGGTTAGTGGTTTCAACAGTCAGATTTCATTTTTATATGACAAAAGTTATGCTTTAAGTAGGTGTGACGGTAAATATCAAAGGCTCTTAACTGAAACCTAAACATACAAAGTGAATAAACCAAGGCCTGAATTAAATCTGAAATGACTAAATATAACTGGCATCATCTGTACGTCATAAGTGGCCTTTAGAGAATAACCAGAGGAGGCTTTATGGCTGGATACAACAGCCCTGTGACGTTTGGCTCGAATTAGAGTTGAATTATCTACCACAGACAAGGTAATGACATTTTCTTCCAATCACCAGATTATTCATAGTCTTTTTATAATTGTCTTTGTATAAATGTCTATTTCTAGTTCTCTCTGCTTGCCTTGTTTACCTGCAGGCCCAGCCTGCTTTCTGTGGCCTGTCTGGACCCAGTTCATGGCTTTAAGAGAAAGCGGGGAGTTCGTCTGCGCCGGGGACGGCCCTCCTCCTCTGGAGAACCATGGCAATGCATGCACATACATACAGATACAGACATGCACACGTGCACACACAATCACAAGACACACCAAAAGAAACAAAATAGTCGGGAAAACAAAGGATGTGAGACATTAAAAACGATTCAGAACACAATAATGAATATGTGACGTCAAAATAAAAGGCGAGCCATGTAACCAAAATGAGATGTTCATAAGAAAAGTAAATTAAATTCTGAGAACTGCCTGTAAAACATAATGGATGACAGAATATTATGTGTTTTGAAAAAATTGGTCTAACATGGTATGTCAATGATATATGCAGAAAGATGGGTAGAGAAACAAAGCTCCTTCTACGTATTGCCAGAGTTATTGGACACCATAGACCCACTGTGTTTGGAATTGTTTTACCATGTGCTCTATAACCAGCTCGGTTTAAAGCCTTGTTTAAATGAATGGACATTTTCTAAGAACTTTACTTGAGGTTCTGTCTTATTGTAAACATGGAATCATGCGAGGACTTTATAGCGGTGTAACCCTTGCTTGCACTATTATGGTGATCATCTACAAGAGTGAAAAACATACTCTACTATGGCAACAGTTTCCAGAGTAAGGGCCACCAAATCAGATGCTTGAAAGATTGAACTTTTACCTGGTTTGTCCAGGTCCAGACTGGACTGTGGAGGTAATGGGGACTCCAGCTGTGTATTGCCCATGGAGCTGTGAGACAACAAGCCTGAGGAATTGTTGCTTCCTTCGAGCTCCCCAACCTCCCCAACCTCCCCTTCCTGCTCTCCATCTTCCCTGCAACACACAAAACAACCTCTGTTAGCGTGGATGGCACTAGTTCAAGTTATAAAGACATAATCACATTAAAACAAGCAAAAATGCTTTGTTATTAGGCTCGGATTTCCGATCGGGTTTCTACAGAGCTTTATTTTGCCGAATTAAATCTATCTCTGAGATTTTTGCTGCTCCCCCAAAGCCTTTTAGGTGAAACGAAACTTGCTTTTGTGCTCGAAAAATGTAAACAGGAGCTATGTTTAAGTCAACAGTAGTTCCACTTGTATTTTACACCAGAGGGGTATACTACAAAGCAAACTCAACAGAGCCCGGCTCTCTTTTTTTGATCTGGTTCAACATAACACATACCCTCGCTCAGAGCTAACCGGTATCACGAACGCAGTTATCAACCTCTTATGTTGAACGAGGGTTTCAGCTTCAGGCTCTGTGCGCGTCCCCATGAGAAGGGGCGTTTGACCCGTCATTTGACTCTGCTTCCGCACAGACTGGACTGATCTTGTGCCGCTAACTTTACACAAACGGACTGATTGTGAGCAGCTGAGTAAAACAAAAGTGTGTCGCCAACTTCATTCAAGAGGAAGAGTTTGTCAGTCTGAATTATTACAGCAGAAAACAGAGAGCCGAAAAAAACTCTTACTGCAAATAGGCTAAGGAGAGTGGAATGCTGCCAGCATGTATATTATTTATTTATCTTGCCGATCGTTCTCGCAGTGCGTAACGTGACATTATAAAACAATGAAACGTTGAACTCGGATTTAAACACTATACCATTTAGCCTAATATATATATATAGGCTACTTTGCTATATTTATAGCATTACGCTGATAGTCCCACACTTAAGAATGTAATTTAAGTCTGACACTGTCCCCAAATGAATAGCCTATGGAAAATCATTTAGTTTTGGGCCACATCATAATGAATACAATTTTGATTTAGACTATTAGCCTTTTATTTGAATCTTACAAATACCAATAGGCCTACATTAAAAAACCTGTAGTCTGGATTTTTCGGACAAATATGAATCTACTGTGAGAAGCTTAACCTGCGAGTCTGCAACGATGTCCGAATTGTGACAGCTGTCACCTGTCACGTCCCAACTGTAATCGCTACTGATGAAAAGAAAGAAGCCTACAGTGAAATAATGTTGCAACCTGTGATTTTATAGAACGCTTTATTAAGAGCCAGTGAGTGTAGATCGCCAGGTAAAATCATTTGAGAGGAGAGCATAGAGTGGCGCTGCATACAGGTGTGGGCTATTTTACATTTTCAATAACTGTATGCATGTGGCAAAAAGCCACAGCGCGATGTTACAGTTCACTCTGTAAGCCTAATGTCACGGCTTCGTTTCGTTCATTAACTTACAGATCAATAAGTTTAGATGTAACAGTTTCCTCAGTGAGAATGTAGCGCTCAGACAATATTGTCAGGTCCGTGGGATTTCTAAATGTGTAGTTTCCTTGAAGGGCTGCGCTCTAAGAGCCGAATTTAAGCTCAAACTCTGAAACAAAAACTGGTCTGAGCAGGTTAGCCGTGCAGCCTCTGTTACCACGGTGATCTAGCCAGGTAAAAAGAGAGACACCTTTCGTGATACTGAAAATTCTGGCTTTAGACTCAACAGACCTCGCTCAGCCCTTAATCTCGCTTCGTAGTATACCCCTCTGATGTAACCTGCAGATTGACGTTCCTGTTTGCACACAATCTTTGTTTTGTATTTCTGTATCCATTTATCCCCACGTATGTACTCACATGTTCCCTGATTGCAGGTTAAACCTCCTGCGGCTGAGCCTGGTGGTCTGCTGGGTAAAGTACTCGTGACGGTCAGACTTCTTCCACATGTAGTAATACTCCACACACTCCCCAACCGAGCGCGTCCGTACCTGAGCAAGAGGAAAAACGTAAGCTTTTTTTTTAGCTTTGAGTGACAAAAAGGGGTCCCATCAAATACATCTTATGAGTACAGTAGACATACCTTAAAAAAAATTACTTTTCAATTTAAGAACTTCTCTTGCGCACTCACCTTATTAGCCTGAATGAGATGGAAGTTTTTCCCGTAAACTCGATAGCCGTGCTCAAAGTTTCTACATTCCTCGTCACTCCAGGCACACAGCTCTTCTAAAAAAATAAATAAAAAACGGTAAACACAATTGGTATGTTCTTCGTACTACACATCCATTTTATTTGACAATAATGTATGATTGTCATTTAAATGACAAATACAATGCAATACAATCTCAGCTGTAGATCTTGACAAAGAAGGCGTTTGTACTTCCTCTAAAGATCCGGTTTTTGACCTGTGTTTTCAGTTGAATGCGGATGCTGCAGAAAAAGCAAAGCAGGATGTGGCAAAAGGTAGGAGTATGGCCGGGACTTTGTGACCTATTAGCAGCTGTTTTCTTTCCACTGCATTCCAAACTACAGCAAAGCTATTAGACTTCACCCCACTGCTGATTATGAGGTCACAAGGTCACATCAGTGAACTGTCAACAGCCGCTGTTGCATTGAAAGGATATCAGAAACAGTCATGTTGTGCAGTATCCTCCAGCAGAAATGCTGTCATATGACTAATATATGGGTTTTTTTCCCACATGTGGGAGCACTGTGTTCTGTAAAGTTCCTTCTTAAATAATCTTCACGCTCCCACACCGTGAAAGGTCTGTGTCGTTGGCCTGCGACTGCAAATTTAGTTCCTTGAGTTTCTGAAACACATCATTTCATGAGGAACTTATCTTTAAACTTGTGAGCAAGTACATTCTCTTCTTTTTCCAAGAAGAATGTTATCTCATCCTAGAGATTGACATTTAATTGCTCAACTCAGGACTCAGCTGGCTGGATGTGAATAACTCTTGTTATATCAAACAGTTTGTCCACTGACTGCACTTAAGGAGAAACAAACTTGATGAGCACTTGAAGTCCCCCCCAAAGGTCTTTAAATTCTAGACCACCCTTGATAAAAAAAATTAAAAAATTAATAAAAAAGTATTCATCCCACATGTCATTCACAAATCTGAAAATGTTTAAAAAATAATAATAAAAAGCCACCTTTCTGGGAATGAGTGAGTCTACAACAAATACTAAGTTATGTAGTTCCTTTCTGAATAAAAAAACAAGGGCATGATGTGTGCCATGCCTGGGATGTGTAGTCTCCAAGTGGCATCCCAAATATTTTGGCTTCAAGCTAATATTGTGAGGGACAGAAAATGTATTTTCAGTACTTTCACTTGCAAATCAAAGAGTAAAGGTTTTTAACATTGCTATATGGAGTCCAGCGGGGATACATGTGTTCTAAAGCAGTGAGTTAAAGCGGCTACGAGTAACATTTAAATATCTTTTAAACAGCCTCATGTTTCCTCTGATAATCATAAATTACCTTTAACAGCAAACAAGACCATCAGTGCAAAGAAAGACGTTTTTAAATAGTTTTTATTACTGCATTTGGTCTGGTCGCACACCCAGTCTGATTTTCGGTTCGCTCGTGCAGGCTCTATAGTCACATATCCGTATTGGTCGCAGATTTCAGTGTGGTGCAGCAACGTGAATTGAGAAGCCTATCCCTCCAGGTGAGGGAAGGGGAGCGGGAGCCTTGTTTGAGACAGTTATTTGTCGTCATAATGACTGATAACGGGGCTGAACCATCAAAGAAAAAATGCAATGAAGAAAAGCTAAAAGGGAGAGTGATATAGGCTACGGGCGGGACCAGGGCATTGCCAAGCAACGTGTATACAATTTCACAAGAGCGAAACTAGACTGGAGTGTTTACTCCTAAATGAATGAGCGGTTGGTACTAACACAAAGTTTGCTTTGCTTCACCATCATCAGATAACCATTATCTGAAATAGTCATTATTTACAACAACATAAACACATTACCTCATTGTGATCCATACTAACTGCCGTCTCTCGTTCATTCGCTTTCTGTGAGGAGTCAGACACGTAATCTTTCAGCTCCGTGAGAGAGAGAGTAGTTAGGTGACACTGCTGCATCAACTCATTGCAATCAGGTGTGTGTGCCAGACTGGCATTAGTTGATGCAGTGTCAAAACCACTCTCACGGAGCCGAAAAGAGTCCTCACACTTTCAACACACGGACATGCACTATATTGCTCCCTTCTCAGTTCACACTCGCGTGCCTGGCACGACCTAGAAAACAGCTTTGCGACAGCGGGCGTTGTAAAAATACTACCGCTTTTGTCCAAAGGGGACGCCAACGTGCCATCTTACTCGTAGTGGCTTTAAGCAATTCTAAATGTTAGTGGGAAATGTACGGAAATTAAACATTTTGGCAAAGGAAATATAAATACATACAACCATTTTATAAGTAGAGAAATATTTTTCAGTCATTGTCACACTCAATGATTATGAGTGGATTATAAGTAGGTGTATCAGCAGGTTGGAAAAAAACTGTAGGACCACAGGAAGGTTCTTACCACTAAACACTTTCACATTGAAGCATAATCGTCTCAGAGCCTCTTCTGCATTGAAGTTGCATTTCACTAGTTCATACAGTGCCTGAGAATGGAGAGAAAGGGAGGAGGATAAGCACAAAATAAACTGTAACAAAAAGAAACACAATGGCTGCAAAACCTGATGTCTGCTTGAGTGAAATACAGTCGTAGTCCTGCTCAATCAATGACACAGAATGAGCCCTGATAGGGACTGACCAAGCCATGATCCACTATCTAATGTATTATTATCTAACTAACTTACCCCTATCTCACACTTTCGCCAAGCAGCACAACTTAATATGAAGTGTTGAGTTCTACTTCAGATACTAGCAGAACACCATCTATTCAGAGTCATCTTTATTGGTGTAGTATTGGTACACATACAAGAAATGTGCCCTCTGGGTTTTCATTGCTTTCAATGTACATTTCCTAAAACTAATCTCTCAATTTTCCTAAAGCTAACTAACCCAGCTCTAAAACCACAGCGAAGCCTCAACACCGTAATGTGCTCAGTTGGGACACTGAGTCCTTTGCTTTATCACTACATTCAGCAGCACAGCTGATATATCAGTGATTCTTGAGAACCGGGACAAAAGGCTGTCTTCCATATGTAACTGCTGTTATCTTTAAAAATAAAAATATTTAAAATTGTAGATGTTATTAGGGATTAAGAATAGAATGTCTGAAGCACAATCATCCCCTTAAATTTAATTTTATCATTATTATGTCAAATATATGACACTTGTAATCTTCTCACGACGTCCAAAACAGTGTGTCCACAGAGAGGGTTTCAATCTTTCATATGCAATAAAACCTATTAAAATGTACTTTAATGACTAAAAAATGCTTTTTTCCCATCAAAAGCAACACTAAATAATCTCTCATATCAATACAAACAGTTTTTCTTCAACACATTCATGTTTTATATGGTTTCAGAGTGGTGGGACACTTTTTGTTGCACCGTCAGACAATCCATTAAAATGTAATAAAATCAGCCAAAATAAGGGGCAGCTGTCACTATGAAGGACCTCTTGTCAAATTCTATCTCTGTCGAGTACATTAGAGTCAGACAGGCTCTGATAAGTGTTGTAGTTTTAGAATATTTTACATTCCAAATCTTGAAAGTCCTGCGTCACAACTATGATACGTCAACACCGACTGACTATATGTGAAGAAGTTCAAATGTTTTGATCATTTTATTTTCCTGAAGTAGTCCATACTAGCACCTATTCTCAACAGAAAAACCAAATGGCTACTAGAAAAACTCCATTTGTTCTGTTTAAGAAACGTTAAATATGTCAACACCGTCAGATGTCAATAAAAAAAAAAAATTCATATACATTTTGAAAATATTTTTGTGGCCTCTGTCAATCTTGGTGAATATTTGTGATCACTATACATCTCATGGGTCTAGGATAAATTGAGGGAAAGTTAATTTGTGTTTTTGGTGTATGACGGTGTTGACACAAAATAAGGAATGGCAAGATAAAAAGCCCATTTTGATAAAAAGGACAATGTTGTGTGAAAGCTTAGCTCAATAGCTTATTATACAGTCAAGTGCGAAAGTTTGTGAACCCCTTGAACATTTGGGAATTTTATTTATTTTTACCATTATTAATTCATTTTTATCAATACCAGTATTTTTTATATGAAATAACAGATGTTTGTTTATGAATTCAACATTTTTCTTTTCCAGAAATCAATTGTTGAAACAGATAAAACAAATTATTTGACGAATGTTGTATGTGCAAAAGTTTGTGAACCCTGAGCTGCATTGCTTAAATCGAGCAGGTTGACACAATCAGGTGGGCCAAATTGGTTGATGAAATAGACCAATGTAATGAGAGATCTTTAGGAAAGAAATTGGGTGGCACTAGATAAAACAGAGATAAAACCAGGTCAGTTTAGGCTCACCAAAGTGAACCCATACAGGTCAGACATGCTAAAAGGGAAACAAATCTCAGAGGATCTCAGGAATAGAGTTTTGATGTTGCACATTTGTCTGGGGACAGTTATAAATTCATAAAAAAAAAATTTGAGCTCAATCGGTCCACCGTGAGGCAAATCATCTACAAATGGAGAGCTTTAAGAGTGACTTAACATCTGCCTAGAAGTGGACTTCCTTCAAAAATATCCTCAAGCGCCACAAGAAAAGTGATTTTTCAGGTAAAAGCCAACCCAAACATTACATCTGGAGATTTGCAGACAATTTGAAACCACCATTATTCACTTGGGAGAAGGTTCTCTAGGTGGTAGGCAGAATTGCATTTTTTCCCAAACATGGCAGTTTTGGTTATGACCAAACAGTTCAATTTTGGACTAATCTGTCCACAGAATAAGACTTCAGGTATCTCAAAGTGCTCTCAGGCAAAGTTGTGACAAGCAGTTTTGTTCTTTTTTGAGAGCAGAGGCTTCTTTAGCAACCCTCCCATGAAAGCCATTTTTTTTCTTCTTATTGTGGAACCATGCACATCTGTCCCAGATGCTGCAAGAGAGGTCTGCAAATCACTAGATGTAATGTTTGGGTTGGCTTTTAACTGAAAAATCACTTATCTTGTGACGCTTGTGGATATTTTTGAAGGAAGTCCACTTCTAGGCAGATGTTCAGTCACTCTTAAAGCTCTCCATTTGCAGATGATTTGCCTCACGGTGGACCGATGGAGCTCAAACTTTTTTTAAAATAATTTATAGCTGTCCCCAGACAAATGTGCAGCATCACAACTCTATTCCTGAGATCCTCAGAGATTTGTTTCCCTTTTAGCATGTCTGACCAGTATGGGTTCACTTTGGTGAGCCTAAACTGACCTGGTTTTATCTCTGTTGTATCTAGTGCCGCCCAATTTCTTCCCTAAAGATCTCTCACTACATTGGTCCATTTCATGACTCAATTTGGCCCATCTGATTGTGTTTACCTGCTCCATTTAAGCAATGCAGTTTAGGGTTCACAAACTTTTGATCATACAACAGTTGTCAAATAATTTGTTTTATCTGTTTTAACAATTTATTTCTGGGAAAGAAAAATGTTGAATTGATAAACAAACATCTGTTATTTCATATAAAAAATACTGGTATTGATAAAAATGAATTAATAATGGTAAAAATAAATAAAATTCCAAAATGTTCAAGGGGTTCACAAACTTTCGCACTTGACTGTATGTTGGATACATACATGTTATTCAATTTGCCTAAACATAGGGTTTGTATTTTTTCAACATTGCACCCTGTTTTGTCCCACTTCTCAAGAATCACTGATATACTTAACGGTGCACACGGTAACTTCGGTTGTGTCAGAAAAGTGAAAATTTTCTCAACACTGAATAAACAAACTTACTTAAATTAGATCCCTGGAACACAGTTTGAAGTTAAAAAGTAATATGTTGTTGTTTACAGCAGCAGGGCCCACAATTTTGCTGTACACACATATTCTAATCTTACATTTGGTTCTATGTTACTCAAAATATTTGGTTTTGATTTATGATGATAGAATTATTCAACACAAAGAATTAAAAATATTAAGAAAATATATTTTGTAAACTTACGGCAAGCTTTGCAAGTGTAAACATTAACTGCATATGCACCTTTAACATAGGTTAAAAAAAGTGACTTCTGGGACAGAATGTAAAAGTAACTGTACCTGTTCATTGTCCCGGACAGTTACACCTTTGGGTTGTGTGCATGCCGCCCCCTTCTGGCTACGCGGTCTCTGTGCATACTGCAAAAACTCTTCCACTTCCTGCACCGGCAGAACACCTGGCCTCCATAGTAACTGGTCCTCACTGTAGGCTAGAGGAACAGAGAGAGGGTGAGAGAATGAGGTGACTTGCAGTAGAAAGATCGGAGGAAGAAGATGCTGGGATTGGAAATGGAAAGGTGAGGAGGAAGAGGAAACTAATCAAGAGACTACATACATAGCCTCCAAACTTGGACATTTTCAGTTACTCACTTGTCTCATGGTAGGTATATGGATTGACTGGTGGGATTTTTGCCTGGTACATGGAGCCAACCATGATCTCCTGTGAAGGAGACCAAAGAAACAGTCTGTATAACACTCAGAAATGTGTCCTACTTGATCACAAAAGGCAGCAATGATATATTCAAGTATGTGCTGTGTGGTAAGGTTCTGCGAGAAGACCTGACCACTTGAAAATACAAGTACCTGACAACAACCAAGTTAGGGCCGAAGTACTAAGCTACTTTGGTATCAGAACTGGTCAGAATGTACTTGCAGTTATATTTTTTGTGTGGCCTGCATGAATAAAAACATTAGTAAATGCTGTATTTTTGAAGGCCCAATCAAAACCAATTTATTTGTGGCTTTGAGGGTTATGTTTAAAATCAGGTCCTCGGTTTTAGAGTTTATTTTGAGTTTGGGTTTCAATTGGTAAAACAAAGTGGTCGCAGGAATTTCATATTGTATGTTTTGACATTTTTCTCTGAAGCTGCCAAGACCTCCATTGCTCATTGACTCAAATGTAAGAACCGCTAGCGATCTTTTAGTAGAAACATGCGTGGTGCTATTTTAACCCCATAAAGAACCGCAAATGGCAACATGTTGCACAACACGATTTATACAGTATCTCACAAAAGTGAGTACACCCCTCACATTTCTTCAAATATTTCATTATATCTTTTCATGGGACACCACTGAATAAATGACACTTTGATACAATGTAAAGTAGCGTGTGTACAGCTTATATAACAGTGTAAATTTACTGTCGCCTCAAAATAACTCGACACACAGCCATTAATGTCTAAACTGCCGGTTACAAAAGTGAGTACACCCCTGAGTTAAAATGTCCAAATTGGGCCCAAAGTGTCAATATTTTGTGTGGCCACCATTATTTTCCAGCACTACCTTAACCCTCATGGGCATGGAGTTCACCAGAGCTTCACAGGTTGCCACTGGAATCCTCTTCCCCTCATTCATGACAACATCACGGAGCTGGTGGATACTGGAGACCTTGCGCTCCTCCATCTCCTGTTTTAAGAAGCCCCAAAGACGCTCAATAGGGTTTAGGTCTGGGGACATGCTTGGCCAGTCCATAACCTTTACCCTCAGCTTCTTTAGCAAGCCAGTGGTCGTTAGGAGGTGTGTTTGGGGTCGTTATCATGCTGTAATACTGCCCTGCGGCCCAGTTTACGAAGGGAGGGGATCATGTTCTGCTTCAGTATGGCACAGTACATGTTGGTATTCAATGAACTGTAGATCCCCAGTGCTGGCAGCACTCATGCAGCCCCAGACCATGACACTCCAACCACCATGCTTGACTATAGGCAATACACACTTGTCTTTGTACTCCTCACCTGTTTGCTACCACACACTCTTAACACCATCTGAACCAAATAAATGTATCTTGGTCTCATCAGACCACAGGACATGGTTGCAGTCATCCATGTCCGTAGTCTGCTTGTCTTCAGCAAACTGTTTGTGGGGTTTATTTTGCATCATCTTTAGAATAGGCTTCCTTCTCGGACGACAGCCATGCAGACCAATATGATGCAGAGTGCGGCGTATGGTCTGAGCACTGACAGGTTGACCCCCAACCCCTTCAAGCCCTGCAGCAATGCTGGCAGCACTCATACGTCAATTTTCCAAAGCCAACCTCTTGGTATGACGCTGAAAACGTGCACTCAACCTTCTTAAACTGGGCTGCAGGGCAGTATTGCAACATGATAACGACCCCAAACACACCTCCAAGACGACCAGTGGCTTGCTAAAGAAGCTGAGGGTAAAGGTGATGGACTGGCCAAGCATGTCCCCAGACCTAAACCCTATTGAGCATCTTTGGGCCTTCTTAAAACGGGAGATGGAGAAGCGCAAGGTCTCTAATATCGACCAGCTCCGTGATGTTGTCATGAATGAGTGGAAGAGGATTCCAGTGGGAACCTGTGAAGCTCTGGTGAACTCCATGCCCAAGAGGGTTAAGGTAGTGCTGGAAAATAATGGTGGCCACACAAAATATTGACACTTTGGGCCCAATTTGGACATTTTTTCTTAGGGGTCTACTCACTTTTGTTGCCTTCAGTTTAGACATTAATGGCTGTGTGTCAAGTTATTTTGAGGCGACAGTAAATTTACACTGTAATACAAGCTGTACACTGACTACTTTACATTATATCAAAGTGTCATTTCTTCAGTGTTGTCCCATGGAAAGATATAATGAAATATTTGAAGAAATGTGAGGGGTGTACTCACTTTTGTGAGATACTGTATGTCTTAATTAAACAAAGACAAAGTAAACATTTGTCCGTTGGAGAAATGTCCAGTGATCATGCGGTGTGTGTCATTGTGTGTGGCCTACCTTGTGCTCTTCATTGGAGGGACCAGAGGCTTCATCTGAGTCCTCGTCTGATGAGCTGACTGATGTGTCTTTGTCCCCACCTGTGAGACAACATCAGAGAGGGGATCTGTTCAAAAGACTGTACACAGAACTTCACGTCAAAAAGATTTCCTCAAAGCTCTTAATGCCATCGTGAAGTATTCTTTCTTCTTACAACTTCTTTCAATAAACATTCCAGAAACGTGTTAGTTTTTTGTAGTTTATCGTTTACTACAGTAACCAACCAAAGACAGCATCAGGTGACACTGACAGAGATAGAGGCAGGGTGGACATAACAACAACAACAACAAAAATCCAATACATCTGACTCGGTATAAAGTACAATTCAAGATAAAGCAGCCAACAGAAAAGGGGAAACTAATCGTAGAGGAACACCGATCTTCCTACTTTTTACCTGTGTCTCAATACTAAAGCAACCTGCCTGCCATATATTCAGCTTCCATGACACTTTGTGGCCTCGGCAGCACCAATACTGTCACTCGGTTCAAATAGAATCACTACCATGGATGGGCCGTTTGAATATATTTGAACTCCTTCAGAAATGTCTCAGTGTCCCTGACATTATTCAGTGATATGGAGAGAGAGAGACACATGAAGCAGCACATGCTGTCACAAAAGAAGGGCCCATAACAAATAATAACACAGAAATAAACTAATTTCAATGTATGAAGCTCCATTCTATGATCTGGCTGGGAGAACTGGGATCACCTGAAATGTCGTATAGTCATGTTTGAGTGAATGTTACCTTGAAGGCAGCGGAGCAGTTCTGAGGTGTTTGAAGTGACTGAGGGGGTGAGATCATCAGCTGATGATTCTTCTCCCTCCTCCCCAGGGAAGAGATCCTCAGTTATCTGATCCTGCACATTGCAAATAAATAAGCAAAAGAACAGCATGGTTTAGCAAAGAAGACAAAAAAACACAATACACTAATAATATTTTCAGAAGTGCCCTCCCAGCCTTTGAGGTTTTATCTGACCTTGTCCAGTGTCATGTCTGGCAGGCTGGCGGCCATGTGACAGGTCTCCTTCTCTGGATCTGACACTGTGTAGCCATACAGAGCCAGCAGCTCCTCCAAAGGAAGCTCACTGGCCTACAAACAGAGGGAGACAGCGACAGGTGGAGGGAGATGTAAGAGTTACTTCCAGGTATACTTCAAAGTTACTTCTTCTATCCACCTCTCTGTTCCAAGATCTCAAAGACACTCTTGGTATTTTTTTCACATTTGCCGAATTATCTCCTCAGCTCCACAATTCAATAAGCAAACGCTATCTAGATATTTTTGCATTGTAAAAACCAGTCCGGGGCAGTCAGATTTGAAGCAGATGTGAAAATCAAAAGCGGTGTTTTTTTCTGAGCTTTGTTTTCAGGGGAAGCTTCAAGCACCTTGAATGTGATTTTTAGCCAGGATTAAAAGGACGCCATCTTTCATTGTTTCTCAATGTTGTGAAAATGGGTATAGGTCAGCGCTTGAAGCGAATCTACAATCTTTCTGTTCGCTGCTGCTGCTGCTGCTGCTGATTAGACAATATGTTATTTGCACATTACTCCTGAAGGGCAGAATTGACGCCCGTTTTTGTGTGTGCCTTACTATAGGCTTTGATGCAGAGCTTTCTGACTGTAAAGGATGCACCATTGGGTGGTGTTAAAATACATACTGTAAATGGAGGTTCCTCTATGCAATTTCCACAAGACAGGTTGCACAAAAAATATGCCATATGCATGTTTAGAGCTCTATATCTGTTTGTATCCAACAAAATGGTTCTGAAATCAGTAAAACAGAGTGATGAATGATGTTGGTCCTCTGACTGACTTATTAAATGTAAATCCCAACTTAATACATATTTGAATACAACTTCAATAACACTATTGCTAACTATCAAAGTCATTAATTTAGCTATTTAAGTTAAATCATTAGATTCCAATAGTAGGAATAAGAAAACTGTGGAAAAGTAAGCTACAGGATAAGGAATGCAGCTTTTAAGTTCACATGATCAAAAAAAAAAAGACATGGCGGCTTTCATGCAGCATCTAACTAACATATACAGACATGTCTGAGCTTGACCGTACAGTGTGGGACTGCGTTGCCATCTTCATGGGGCAAAAGTTATCCTCAAACTCCTCTAAGGTCACTTAAGACTTCTGCTTCTCTTGCTGAGGGCCTTCATCACTGTATCGCATCCACTACGCCACAACCTGCACACTGAACTTCCGGAGCTTTTCACCCACCTGCAGACACACACACAAACACAGGGCATTATTTGTACAGACCTTCATGTAAAATCATGTAAAACAGCGTGGGGGGAGGGGGTGCATCACAATGTGGCAGCACATTCCTGCTTGCATTGGTGGCGCATGTGCACACATCATACACGAAGAACAACATGGGGGATCAAACAGTGGCTGATCCTTGCTCATCCCATTACAGGTCAGCTGACTCTTTTGACTTTTAAAGCGCTTTTTAATGCATAAGAACCACTGTAGGGATAAAAGTATCATCCAAAGGATAATACTCTGCAATATCCAACTGTAACTTGACTATAATAAGAAACGTTCCAGTCCCCTTTTCTTAAAGAAAATCAGATAACCCTTCACAGAATCATAACTGATGCGGGTTAGAAGTACAAAGATAACAGTTGTTATTTTTAAGTATGAAGGGACAACTCTTAGTTTTTACTGTCAACATGTTTTCCAATATGGGCTTTGCTTTTTGAGCTAAAATACAGTAGGCTATGACTTTGAGAAGGACACGCAAGTTGAGGCCACATCAGAGTTTGCCAAAGAAGTTAACAAACTTCTGGTAGCCTAGTTGTAGCTACAGGGCAGGCTATAAGGGTGTTAACAATCCCACCCTCGTTCACACACTCCATGAGTTAGTAGCCTATAGGCCTATACTTTTTCAGGACACCACTTCTAGTCAGATAAGTTGTAAAAGTGCATTGAAACCTAAATATTCCTATGGCGTGCCTCTCCCAGCCCATCGGGCGCTGTCTGTCTGACCAGGGGCGCTTTCCTGTGACTTGGTGCTGAACGTCTCTTCCTCTCTCTGGCTCACTGCGAGTGGCACAAGAAGGAAATAAACTAGCCTAGTTCTCAATATTACCGAAAGAGACGGCCGGAGTTTACAGCCGCCGAGTGGTGACATCTCTTCCAACTTTTTATTTTCACCCAATCCACTTCGTCGCCGGGGCGCACCTGAAATAGTTCAGCACCACCGAGTTAAACCCCGCCGGGCTCCTATTGTTTCTACAGCTTTACTATCAAGGCAGAGGGAAAGGCTCTTTAAAGCCAAGAACGCGGAGAGAGCGAGGCAGTACGCCGGAGAGGTTCTCCATTTCTTCCTCCGCTTTTCCGGATAGAAATGCCCCCACAGCTCGCTTTCACCCGGCGTTCGGCCGCCGGTGAAACCATCGACAGTCACGTTTACCGAACGCGCTGACAAAGGTCCGAAATTCGGTCCAGTTTCTCTATCATTTGGCTCATTACATTCCTCGTTTTCGCTCACTTACCTCCGCCATTCCGTTTCTGCGCGAGCTGGCTATTGCCCGGATGTTGTAGGTCTGCTCTTCTGTTCAGCAGCTCCGTTTATTGCCGCAACGATTCAGCAACAGCGACTGTGCTACAGTTAGGTGCAGAGTTGTGTTGTATGTTATGTCTCTTTCGAAGTAAATTTGATTTTTTGTGTCTCTCTTGAAAGCCAGCATTTGAGAATTTCCTCTTTGTTTGTGATAAGTTCCCTCCCACTTTCTGTATCAATTCTAAAACTCATAGCGTAGTGCAAAACATTGCTATATTTTAAAAGCTAGGCTACTTCTAAATTACTTAAAATAGACTAAAACTCACGTAAAATATATTCCTTGGTGATTTAGCCTACTATATTTTACAGGCTATCCCATTTTTAAAGGCTATATGCCTAGTCCTCTTAACCCATGATGCCCCCTTGTTTATTCAACAGGTTGACACAGCCTAGTCCACACTCCACACTATTTAAGTTAAACTTAAATGTCATCTCTAGACCAGGAACATGTCTAATGTCGCATAGGGACTATTAGGCTCGTGCAGAACATGTGAATAAGGGAGGGGACATGGCATGGTCAGAGCAGATAAAGATGTAAAGCTCTGACGTCTGATGACTGCCTACAGCTCTGTCTGGAGAGGCAGAGTTGACCACACGTGACATTATTCAACCACACCATACACACCAGTTCATATGATAATGATTCAGTGCATTCCTGCCCATACAGTATATAGCCTGGCCTATAGACTACAACAACTAACTGTTGATATCAGTCTGGATATTCAAGTGAACAGATACACAATCTGATGTTAAAAAGAGAAAAACAAAAAGTGGAAAAAAGCACAAATTATGTTCTGCTGTAAATATCATGGATATGATGATCTTGTCTTCTTTATGACAATTTGCAAAGGTTAGTTGATATACTTTATATAGAAGTTAAAGTGTCCTGAATGCTAGGCTACATAACATTTACCATTTTCAAAAAGGTAAGGGTGTGGAGATGCAAAAGAAAGGGTATCACACTGGAGTCATTTAGATCTTATTTTAGAGCCTACAGTAATTTCGGTCTCATATAGGCCTAGCTATAAGCCTAAGCATTACCCTGACCCAGATAGTATTCAATATTTATGCAGATGGACTTCTACTTTAAACTGATTTAAAGTGTCTGGACATTTTAGTCAAGTAGTAGCGGCTCGCTCAAGAAATTGTAAAGCGTAGACTAAACCTTATACAATGACTGCATATAATTTTCAAAACACTCGCCTATTTCTTATTGATGTCTGCCTATGTAGATACATTTTTTAATGTTCTCAATTGTTTAGAGTTCACAATGCACCAGGCAAAGTTCTGAATCAATAAAAGAAAAATGGGCTTAGCTTAGTCTAAAACATACTGTAGTGAAGCAAAGCAGACCAGTTGTATTTCTTGTTTTCCAAATTCCTTGTTGACATGATAATCTGAGTCATACATGTCAAAAGGTATTGCAGAGAAAATAACTGGTTTAACAAAAGGGGGAAGACCACACAGAGAAAAACAGAACAAAGCAGAGTGTGACTGCAGGTTTGGTTTACTTTTACAGACATATAGTTTAATGAAGGAATGTCATGAGTTGGCCAGTAATATGTCAATTTATGGCAAGATGGTCTGAATTGCAAATATTCTTTAATAAAGTGGGGTGTTTAAATAATAGTAGCTTGTTTGTTAGTTTTACCATGTAGAGTATTTTACAATAAAGGTTTGAACACTAAATGACAGATGATATACAGAACAATAGACGCGGCATACCTATGTTGTTTTTTAATCATTGTTTATACATGCATATTATTTCCGTAATTTTAGGTTGCCTTTTGAATATCTGTCCGGGGATAACGGATGTAAACTAGCCTCTTAGGCTAACTCTGGCTCACTTACAGATTGACTGTTGATTAGTGTGCAATGTCCCTGAAATAAACCAATAAATAAATAAAATAAACCTACTGGAACTCAACGTGAGCCAGACAGACATGGTCAATTATGTAGTTGGAGAACCCCCCACATCATCTATTAGTATTAGTTACACACTGTTGGTTTGTTTTATTTTTATTAATCTGCATAATAGTATTTTGAGTTTGATATTGCTGCTCTTTCACACAACTAGTTATTTTGAGAGGTTTGGTTGTGACCTGGCTGAATCAATACAATATATACAGTAAGTTGTTTACGAACAGACAGCCCCTCCCTCACCAAGAGACCTCTCCTCTCTTTAATTACCCCCCAGTAAAAGGGGTTTAGAAGGGCTATACAAGCACTTTGTTGTGTCCTCTTGTGTGTCTATAGGGTCTTTAACTGTGTATGTTTTTTTTGTGTGAATGAGCAAAACGCTGTTCTCAAAGAGGGCCAAGTAATGTTTTTGGAAGGCTTTGTTGGTGGTATTTACACTAGTTTAATGTGTATTAATTGGATAAAGCCCTTGAGATGAATCATTCGAGGGGGTCCATAACACAAATATATAGTGAGTATGAAACACAAAATGTATTCACACACATACAAAGCTCTCCCAAGCCTAACTACTCCAACACACTCTACACTCCCCCCCCCCACATATGTACTATATGCAGCCAAATTTATGATAGGTTTACATAGATCCCAATTTACACTCACCGGCCACTTTATTAGGAACACTTGTTCAATTGCTGGTCAAAACAAATAGCTAATCAGACAATCACATGGCAGCAAATCAATACATTTAGGCATGTAGACGTGGTCAAGACAACGTGCTGAAGTTCAAACCGAGCATCAGAATGGGGAAGAAAGGGGGTTTAAGTGACTTTTAACGTGGCATGGTTAATGGTGCACAGCATGATGGATCCATGATTTTTACTTTGTTGCAGATGTCTTTGTTTGTTTTTATTTGTTTTTAATTTGTTTTTATTTTTTAATTGTTTTATTTTAATTTTGTTTTTATTTTTATTCTGTTTTTATATCCAAGCACTTTATTTTTATGCACTTTCTTGTCCTCCTCAGGCTTGCGTACATATTATTGTGCACATAATGGTGTTGTGTGCCCATTGATGTCATTGTTGTGTGTTTGATATCCTGTTGTAAACAATTTGCCCTTTTGGGACATTTAATAAAAACCTTGAACCTTGAACCATGCTTTCATGTTGTTTATGCCAAATTCTGACCCAACCATTTGAACTTTGCAACTGAAATCGAGACCCAGACAAGATTTTCGAATCTTCTATTGTCCAATTTTGGTGAGCCTGTGCGAATTGTAGCCTCAGTTTCCCGTTCTTAGCTGACAGGAGTGGCACCCAGTGGGGTCTTCTGTTGCTGTAGCCCATCTGCTTCAAGGTTGGTCGGTTTGTGCTTTCAGAAATGTTATTCTGCACACCCTGGTTGTAACGAGTGATTATTTTAGTTACTGTTGCCTTTCTATCATCTCGAACCAGTCTGCCCATCCTCCTCTGAGCTCTGACATCAACAAGGCATTTTCATCCAAACAAATGCCGCTCACTGGATATTTTTTCGTTTTCGGGCCATTCT
This sequence comes from Hyperoplus immaculatus, assembly GCA_949357725.1. Taxonomy (NCBI): domain Eukaryota; kingdom Metazoa; phylum Chordata; class Actinopteri; order Uranoscopiformes; family Ammodytidae; genus Hyperoplus; species Hyperoplus immaculatus. Next base: position 17,705,086 of record OX442357.1, read on the forward strand.
GTGTAAACCCTAGGCAAGGCAAGGCAAGTTTATTTATATAGCATAATTCAGACACAAGGCCATTCAAAGTGCTTTACAGGGGCAAGATTAGAATACATAAAACACATTAGAAAACATTTAAAAGTGAATGAAAATAAGTAAATAGAACAAAAATTGCAGGTTCAAATGGAAACAGAAAAGTCTTCAGACTCGATTTAAAAGAGTCTGAAGAGACCCTATAGATGGTTGTGAGAGAAAATCCCAGTAGATCAGCAGTTTCTGAAATACTCAGACCAGCCCGTCTGGCACCATCAACATTGCCATGTTCAAAGTAAGGCGGTATTGAGGAATCTATACGCTGAGTGACGCTGTTAAGTTGTACAATTTAGAACTTAGGAACTTACTAAAGATGCTAATGTACTGGCTGAGGAAGATTTGGTAGCAAACGTATGCATACATTTTTTTTCCAGGGGAGTGGAAGGGGTTTGTGCTTGCATATGTGTCTCTGCATCATACAGCTGTGTGGCTACAGAAGAGTATTATTAGAGCCAAAACTGTATTTCCACTATATTATCGAAAAAGTATTCACAACATTTTGACTTTATTCTCAAAGCAAGAGCATGTAGGCTCAGGGCTTGGCAGTCTAGGCTCCTCAAGACACTGAAGTATTAAGACACAAACATTGTGAGTTCATTCAAGTTCATATAAGGGCACACTTTGAATGCTATTCTACAGTTTTGAGATAAACATTTTGCTATGCATCGTCATGATACGTACTGTATAGCAATCTTTTGGCAGCACAATTCTTAATTCTACCTAACTGTGTTTTTTTTTTGCAATGGGAGTGTGGATCACTTTGGTGCAATGGAGAATGGGTGCAGAAAAAAATGTAATCCACAGGGTGCAGTATTGACATGTTCTCGATGATGTGATAATAGAAAATAATTTTCGGTGCATCATGGGATACTAGTGGACACTGTGTAGGGGGCACTACCCGTGTTATCATTAGATGAAAGGTAAACGTGAAGCAGATGTCTATAATGATTATTTTGTTTTTATGCCTGTTCTTCTTTCCACATTTAGTTATAAAATGCCTAATCCCATTTTTTCTCTGTCTCTCACATTCTGTGTGAGTGAACTTTATGTTCTGTGATATGGTCTGTGGTATTGAAGATATATACAGTATAGATTACAACATTCCCAAATGGTTGTCTGTTGTTCATGACTTATTTTTTTTTTCAAATATATTTTTTGGGCATTTTTATGCTTTATTGATAGTGTAGAGACAGAGTTGAAATGGGGCAGAGAGGGGAGTGACATGCAGAGAACGACCGCGGGATGGAATTGAACCCGGGTCCCCTGCTGGCCGAGGCCCATGGGGGGGACGCCCTACCAACTGAGCTAAGGGCGCCCCCTTGTTCATGACTTCTTATAGCCTTGATAGTTGCATTCTAGTGCCTCACAGACTTTATATGAGAGAGAGAGAGAGAGAGAGAGCGAGAGAGAGAGAGAGAGAGAGAGAGAGAGAGAGCAGAATATCTGAAAATCGTAGATACACAGAGGACACATACAAACTGAGACCAAGTGTTTTAGTTCCCTACAAACTGGTGTACTCGAAATCACTCTACCACCCATTCATCACTGATTCCCAGAGTCCTGCAAATAATGTGTGTCACCATGGCAACCCCTGAGCTCTCACAAGAGTCTGCCACAAACTGAAATGTCATCCATACAGTATGTCACAGAAAGAAGTGTGATCCCATGGGGCACTGTCCATGCCACCATGTCATATTGCTGTTCATAGATGATGTTGAGTCTTTTCAACCACAAGACATATTTACAGTAATGGACCTTTGTGTGGTTTAATGATCATATTTCTGTGCTTGTGTGGTTGTGACACAAATATATCTGTGTTGCTAATGGGGATCCTAATAAACAAATACATCAAATCAAATCATATATCCACCTCTTTGTAATGACCAGGCCAAGAACAGAATTGGGAAAAACATGATATTACAGTTTTTCACAATTGCTTAAACACATTTCTTGATAGACTACCTCACTTTTTTCAAAACCCTAAACACAAATCTCAAAACTCAAACACAAAATGCAAAATCCTTCACTTCTCTTGCAAAAGCACACTTTACCCTCAAAACAGTGTTAACTCTTCACTAAATGGTGTTTTCTTTTCAAATGACAAACACATACATCATATGACTAGACATTTCTAGCACTCATTGAACACTGGTGTGCAGAATGGAAAACACTGTAGTATAAATGCAAAACACTATATGAATGCTTTATCAGTAGAATTATGCCTTTGCATGTTCATACACTTTCACCTATGTAACAACAAATACTTTACAGTGTTTGCCAAATGCTAACACACATGTTGCAGAATAGTTTATTTTGCCATTTCAAACAAACACAATGAATAGGTAGGACTGCAGTTCAAGCAATTCAGTGTGTCAGTATACAGTTTTTGCCTAATGCTTACACACTAATAGTGGTTGCTAGGCCCAAAGCATCACAACCTCTAACTTTGGTGACCATGCCCTAAACACAAGCACCAACCCTACAAACACAATAAGTGCTTTGCACTGTGTTTGAAATTCTCCAACACACTTTTTGCAAAACACTACACACAGTGTTTTACATAAGACACATTGGTCAAAAAGGAAATCACCTGCAATCCTTTGGAAAACACATCTATTTAAAATACAAAACACAAATAAATTGGAAAAGCACACAGATTCACACACATGAAAAATTTAAAATAAAGCTAATATAATACCAGTCAGTGTGAGCCTTAACATTACACATAGACCTCAGGTGAGCTCAGCTCCTTTGTGAGACAGTAAGAGTCAGGGGAAGAGGACAAAAGAGAGCGGCAGGAGGACGATGACAAAGGAGACAACAGACGGAGACAGGGTCACTATAGTGGACCATGTTATAGATCATGGCGTAACAATATAGAAGGCTGGTCTGAGATTCCAGCCCAACAACACAATAGCTCCATAATTAGGACATTTAGACTGGATATCAGGAATATTTTTGCTGTTGCTTCTGAAAGGATGACATTGCATGTGATGTCGATGAGGCGATGTAGCCAGACACAAACGGGAGGCGGTATCCAAAGGATTCATAATCCACTCGCCCCATTCCTTACAACACATCTTTTTTTTACTGTAATTGTTTCAGAGTTCATAGTGACACACTGAATTGCTTGTTGAACTGCGATCCTACCTATTCGTTGTGTTTTTTTCTTTTGTTGGCCAAAACCATGAAATTGCAATATAAACTTGTTTTCCTTTCTAATTGAAAATATAGTGGACCAATCTTTCCAAAAAATTCTGCAAAAGGTTGGATACGGCACGCAAGGCGATATTTCCCCCGTTGCTTGGCAAGGGAGGACATTGCCTGTGACGTGGATGAGGTGATGTGGCCAGATGCCAACAGGAGACAGGATTCATAGCCTAAATGTCTTCCAATCATTTCCTTAGAACACTATGTTTTGTAGAATATTCTAGTTGTACCATTTCTTTTTTTACTTTTGCAAAAACCTGAAATGGCAAAATACAGTTTTTCACAATTGCTTAAACACATTTCCTGATAGACTACCTCACTTTTTCAAAACCCTAAACACAAATTTCAAAACTCAAACACAAAATGCAAAATCCTTCACTTCTCTTGCAAAAGCACACTTTACCCTTAAAACAATGTTAACTCTTCACTAAATTGTGTTTTCTTTTCAAATGACAAACACACACATCATATGACTAGACATTTCTAGCACTCATTGAACACTGGTGTGCAGAATGTAAAACACTGTAGTATAAATGCAAACCACTATATGAATGCTTTATCAGTAGAATTATGCCTTTGCATGTTCATACACTTTCACCTACAGTAACAACAAATACTTTACGGTTTTTGTCAAATGCTAACACACATGTTGCAGAATAGTTTATTTTGCCATTTCAAACAAACACAATGAATAGGTAGGACTGCAGTTCAAGCATTTCAGTGCGTCAGTATAAACTACTATACTGTACAGTAAAAAACAATTACAGTAAAATTAGGGAACCATGGTAAAAAAAAACAGCGTTGTAAGGAATTGGGTGGTTGGATTATGAATCCTTTTATGGATACCTCCTCCTGTTTGCATCTGGCCACATCGCCTCATCAACATCACACTCAATGTCATCTTTTGAGAAGCAATAGGGAAATGATCACCTGATATCCAGTCTAAATCTCCTAATTATGGAGCGACTCAGGTTGGGCTGCACTCTCTGTCCAGGCTCCCTCATTGATAGGCCATGATCTATAACATGGTCCACTATAGTGTCCCTGTTGTATGTGTCTCTGTCTGTTGCCTTCTTTGTCCTCGTCCTCCTGTCGCTCTCTCTCCTCCTCTTTCCTTGACTCTTACCGTCTCAGAAAGGAGCTGAGCTCACCTGGGGTCTATGTGTAGTGCTAAGGTTTAGACTGATTGGTATTCAATTAGGTTTTTTTTTTTCAAGAAGTGTGTTGGAGAATTTCAAACAGTGCAAAGCATATATCGTGTTTGTAGGGTTGGTGCTTTGGTTTAGGGCATATTTACAAAAGTTAGAGGTTGTGATGCTGTGGTCATAGCAGTCACTTTTAGTGTTTACAGTATTCGGCAAAAACTGTATTTGTACTAAAATGTGCAGTCTACTGTAAATCACAGCCAACAGGTGCTCATCTCTGACCCTTCTATAGCTAACTGCACAAAAGCCTTTTGAGTTTAGAAATTTGATTGGCAGTGTGTTCTGTGTGAATACCATGAGAGAGAATTCAGGAAGAGTGTGCAAGATATAGAGAATTGTGTGTAGTGTTGTGAAAAATGTGTGTTTTGGAATGAGAATACGAGTCTAAGGCAGGAAATGTGTTTGGAGTTCAGCAGAATTGGTTAACCATAAAACACAGAGCACATGGTCATCAGCGGACTTGGACTAACCACAGCAGCACACCCATGGAGACAAAACCATATGAGAACATCCACATATTGTAAGAACTACTGTAACTATTTGTGCACTGATACTTTGAATGAAGTAAGGAGACCAAAATGTACTCCAGAGTACTTTTGGTCCATTTAGAGAAAGTCGGTTAGTGCATAGGTACACCACTGTGGCACTTGTTTTTTGCAAGCCGACTATCATCACACAAATTATAGTATTTGAACTCATACTGTGGCTCTTCTACATGATTTACAGTTTCTGGATCTGCAGCTGAAAAAAAAATCCTCCACATCCAAATTGTAATGTCAACTTATTTTTCTTTTCTTTTATTAAGTTTCATTTTCAATTTTCCAGTTAATATTCAAAACCTGATCAAACAAAACAAAAACAAAAATGGATAGAGAGAAAATAAAGGAAAAGAGAACAGGAAGAGCCACCACTAGACATGATAATCTCAGTCTTCATGGTATGGGGTATAGCTGACGACTACATGATCATTACAGAGTGTATCAATTAGTTAAAGAGGACCTATGATGCTTTTTGACTTTTATGACCTATAAACGTTGTTATGATGATTCATAGTCATGCTTAACCATACTAAATTATCAAATAATGACTTACATGCATTTCGACGTATTCCCTGCTGACCATCTGGGGTGTCTGTGCCGAGCACTAAACACTATTCTAGCCAGTCGAGAAGTCACGTGTTCAAAGCGGTCTACCCTTTCATAATTCGTGACGTCGCATAAAACTTCGTGACTTCACCACGCGGATGTTTCCATGTATGGTAATGCTGTCACTTCCCTGTTCGCGTCTGCCTCGCGCCCTTATAGGTCCATGCTCGCGCTTCCCGCCACTGAAAGTGTTCCGGAAGGAAGGTAACCAATCACAACGGAGTGGGGTTTGCAGGAGGGGGGGGAGGGTAGCGGAGATGGCCGAAGCACAGGCGGAGGGAGCCGAACCACACACACTCAAGTGTTGACAGGATGTGCTGGATCGCCAAAATAAGAGAAAGAGCTTCCCGAAAATCTACATAGTTTTTTGTGATGTGATTCGTGTCAGGTTGCTCTATAGCAGTGTAAAACAAGAAATTAAGACCAGAAAAGTAGTATAATAGGTCCTCTTTAACTTTGAGATGGTGGATGAATGGTCCACAAACACTTCAACATTTGTTTGGTGTCTTAGAGTTGTGGAAGCATTTCCTTTCCGGTTATCATTTCATTGTATCAAATGAACGTATTCTTTAAAATTCTGTTGGAAAAACAAAGTATATCTGCTGTAAGAAAAATCATTCATCCTCTGCATTGTGTGTTGTTTGTTTCCAGAGTTTCTTTTGTTATTTTAAGAAGCAATAACGCATTGGGGGGATTTCATTCTTGGTAACATATCTTTCTCTATTTTCCATCTAGATTTGGTCTATAGTGAATAGCAAATTGTTCACATACATATAAGTAATTATTGTTTACAAGAAATGATTAACAACATAATGTGTTGCAAAACAATAAAATGTCTATTACACCAGCACTGTCAATCAAACCAAATGTATTATTTTTTTATTTTGTACATGTGTAAAGAAAACCTCTTTCTTGCTGGGAGCACAATTTGACAGAATCATGTTGGTATTGTTTGTATCCCTAGTTTTCTAACTCTGTAACCTACATCCACTACATAGTCCATTTTAGGACACAAAGTACAAAAGTCCATGATTAATTCCTACTGTGAGGTTTCTCTTTTTCTGATTACATCATTGCCTGCCCTCAGTCTACATCTGTTTTATGCCCTATTTCAGTATATTCTTTAAATGTTCTAACCTATACGGTTCCCACTCAACCACAAGGGGGCAACACTGTCCTGCTCATGGTTTGATTCAGGAATTCTTCAAACTATTTCCCCCACGCCTAATTCAACAACTTTGCCATGTCCTAACCAAGAGTCAGAGTGGTTACTAACGGTATGGAAATTAAACCTGAGATCATTCCTGTTAGTTCCATATTTGGAGCATGTGTTTTGTGTCTGGTCAGCTGAGATGGGAGATTACTGGCAGTGCAGTGGAGTCATAATTGGGCTAATTTTCATTCTGCTGTCTGCGTATGCTGCTCTCAGGTTTCTGCATGCATTCTAATATGACTCACTAACTGCATCTCTTCGTCTAGGCTTTTTATTTTCAGCACTGAAAGAGGATGTTGTTGAGTAGCAAAGAGTAAACAAACAGTGTCAACCACACTCCTATGGGGTAATGCAGCACAGGGCACCTGTGAGTTCCGTTGCATATTTTCACAGACATTCCAATCTCTACCCTTTCTAGTGAATTTACTGATGATTTGCACCGTTTTTGCTGGTTCTCTCCTTCTCTCACTCCCTCTCTAAACAGGATGTTTGTGTCTCAGTGGGGCTGTCGGCAGCAGACCAGTACAAAGCTGATGATCAGATAGTGTGGCCATGGAGTGCCCAGCTCTCCCAGCGCTGTGACAGATTAACTGGGATTTAGGTTTTCCATTCATATTCCCCCTAACTAAACCAACACACCGTGAGAGAAAGCAAAACACAGGAGGTCATGCAGCCGACAGCAGGCCTGCCCTGGGCCGCTGTTGACCTGACAGTGAATACCCCCCCACCCATCCATGTATTGTTTCAAATACCTCCTTAGCCTCACTAGTTATACGCATACACAGGTTAATATTGTCTTTTAGAGAAAAGCTTTGGAGTGATGAACTAGACAACACGAAGGCAATGGTCAGAGAGGTCTCTAAATTATCTAAAGGAGACAATGACTGATGGGTTTGTGTGCTGCTTATGCACTGACAAGAACTGTCACACAAGAGGAACAAGGCCTGAAAAGTGCAGTGCTTTATGATGCCTCATAACTCAGGCTACAATGATGGTTACTTTCAAAGGTGATATCATTGGACTCGGGAGACTTGGGTTTCCGTGTATTGTGCTGCCATGCGTGTGAACTCACCACAGTTAATATCAGATGCCTGGCTGAGCAGTGTGTTGTGGCGCACCGGATCTGAATCATGAGTACAAGTTGTTTCATGGCAAAACAATGTCGCAGGAGCGTGAGGGATCCAAGCACAATTCTGCCAGAGTCACAGGGGAGGAGAGTTACATACAGTAGTAAAGGTGGGACAAAATTTGCATTGCATTGTTTTTTATTCAGCTATTGCAGAGAGAATAAAATGATCTGATTAATTATTCAATAGTCTGGAGTAAAAGCAGTAGTAGGAAAATTGCCACAGACACAGTCATCTCCTAACAGTGTGTTCTGTTCTCTTGTTTTATTAATAGCCTGCCTACATTTTACCATAGAAGATGAGGTTTTCATGGAAACAGTGGAGGGCATTTCCTGTGAGACGCAATGAGCTCACATAAAAACACGGGAGGGGAAAGATGTGTGGAGCTCGGCCCTGTCCTGTTTTGGTCTCTCTCTACCCACCAACCCTGTATCCCTCTCTCTCTCTTGCTTATAATTCTCTGGCCCAACCACTCCTTTCCTTACCATTTTTGGCCCTGAAGTAATTTCATAAGTGGGCTCAGGAGCAAAGTTGGGTTGAAAAATATTCCTTTTCCGGAAAGGTATCACTTTTCATGTTGCCGATGTGAAAACATACCAAATGGTGTCTGTCGGATAAAAGGATAAACAGAATTCTATTTTCACCCAGAGGAAGGATCAGACCCAAACCCTAAAAGTGCTCACCTCTAATTGGACTGACACAACTGATTCTCTGTTGGTAGGATTTCCCTTCGAGTTGCTTTTTTCATATATGCACAAGAACCTGAGTGTGAATTGGGCCAGTAAGTGGTGTCATTAAGGCACTGACGCCCAGACACATAGGCCTTTCACACCCAGGACTCACTGCTGTGTGTACACACATGCACCATAGATACAGCGCACAACCAGTCTACTGTTTGAATCCACAGTTGACTTGCGATTATGACCAGCCCCCTTTTACCTACACACAATCATATAGGCTGAGAGTGAATATGGGCAGTTTGAAATATTACATCACTACTCAACGGTCACTGGTTTTTAAACGCTCTGACTGAATCATTATAAATCATATGATTTTACCACATGCAACCTTGGAGATATTGTTTGACCACTGCTTGATTTCCTATGCATTCCATAAGTGGATTGTAAAAGTTACAGTAAATAACAAACCAAATTATTTAAAAAAATAAATTAAAAAAACTTAATAATTTGGTGATCATTTCTATGCTGATTTTCAACAATAGTAGTTCCACAAAGATATACAGTATTTCTCTTACAACCCTTAATTAGAAATGAAAATGTTCAAAGCAGCAAGAATGCCAAGTGAGCGAGTGCCTTTGCATTGACAGGCTGGTAGAGCTGGCAGTCCACGGAGAGTCCACCCAGTCACATCTTTATCTTTTGGTCCGCATCCATGGAAAACAATCCATCAGGGTGAGGGCTGAAGAGAAAACATCAAGTCCAGCAACAAGCCCAATAATCTTTGGAAATATAAGTTTCAACATGTTTTCCTTCACTCCATCTTGATTACTGTAAATGTTATCCAAAAGAGTAACCTTAGCCTGGTGATGTAAAATCCAACAGTGCTGGATTGTCACAGTGTGGTAGGAGGGAAGTTAAAGCTCCCATATTATACACTTTTCGGTTCTATTATACACCATATTATATGGTCTTAGTGGTCCCTAATACGTTTTTCTTTAATTGTTTGCTGAAAAAAACTTTCAGATAATTTATTGTACTATGCTGATGTTCAGCTAATCTCACAATGGCCTATTTTTTAAAAAGAGCTGCAGCTCCCCTCGTAAATATACAATCTTTGAGCTCCCCCCGCCCCCTGTCCGGAAGCGAAGCCAGATACGCCTCGCCCTCTGTCTGTCAGGGCCGTGGACCAATAAGAAATAGGGGTGTGGGCTGCACAGTGGAAGCTTCTGGCTGTCCAGTTTTTGAGGTCAGAAACGAGGAGAATTCTGACTGGAGTATATTGGGGGGGAGGGGTGGGGGTTTCAGAAAGGGGGAGAGTGAGAAAAGGAGAGATTGTTATTTTTTTTAATATTTTGTCAGTCTCTAGGCACACCGTGGACCCATGGATATGTTAGAACACATTTAAAAAGTGCATTTAGCATAATATGTGACCTTTAAACATACGTGCCGGAGTCCAAGTCATACCCAAATGCACAAGATAAGATCTTATTTGTCAAGTCCTGTGATTCAAAATGCGTTTTACAGTATAATCATATCTAGAACTTGGACTATGATTGAAAAATGTGTTTCAAAATAGTTTTTAGGCATTTATAGTGGCTTGGAGAGGTGATGGATGTGTTGGAGACACATGTTAATTTTTCCTGTGTTGGTGTTTTATTGTTTTAGTTTAGACCCCAGGGAATATAGTTCCATGGTGTAAGGCAAGGGCAAGGTTGTATAAGGTTGTGTGTGTGTGTGTGTGTGTGTGTGTGTGTGTGTGTGTGTTAGTGAGAGAGAGAGAGAGAGAGAGAGAGAGAGAGAGAGAGAGAGAGAGAGAGAGAGAGAGAGAGAGAAGGAAAGAGAGAGAGTCTGTGCATGCAATTTACTCTAGCTCTGTCGGGAAGATCTTGTGGAGATATTGGGTTTGTGGTGGTCCAACCCAATTGCCAAAACCGTTGGAAAAGGATGATCTCAAAAGCAGACAATTCTCATGTGTTTATAGAGAGGGCACATAAACCTTAGGCAGACCCTGGATCTGACACACCATTGTTGGCACCACTGTTTGCAGCAGCCCTCTTGGTTTATTTTCACACCACATTCCCTCCATGTTACCCCCTGTCTACCTCTTGCACCAATAAACAAATCACGTCCATGTTCTGCACCAACAAAGCTCCCACAGTACACTGAGGGGGATTGGAGGACAGATGTATGTAATGGCTGCTTTGGCTGGGAGGGAGTTGGAGGAGGCCGCAGTGATCTCAGCAATGTGCTTGACCATCATGTGTCAGATTTATAAACGCAGGTGGACCGCAGCACTGCAAGCCAGGGAAACCAGTGTGTGTGTAGGTGTGTGTGTGTGTGTGTGTGTGTGTGTGTGTGTGTGTGTGTGTGTGCGTGCGTGTGTGTGTGAGTGAGTGAGTGAGTGAGTGAGTGAGTGAGTGAGTGAGTGAGTGAGTGAGTGAGTGAGTGTGTGTGTGTGTGTGAGTGTGTGTGTGTGTGTGTGTGTGTGTGTGTGTCTGTGTGTCTGTGTGTCTGTGTGTGTGCTTCCACGTGTGAGTGAGGAAGTGTGTGTGAGACTACACAGATACACTGTAACAACATGTGCCCAACAGATGGGCCAGAACCTGTCCTAAATACTGGGTACAGGGGTTGGAAACAGGATACGCTACTGCTGTGCACTGTTGTGAAAATATCAATTCCACGCGAGGAAAACTTGTTGATGTTCATAGACCACTTTAAATCCTTGTCGTGTATGTGTCAATATCAAAAATCATTCATATCAATCCTGAGATGACCCAGAGCAGATACAAATACAATGGATGACAAATTACAATATTATCCCTTGAAATCATCTTGTGTATTACGAGCAATACATTTTTAATGAACATTTTTAATTTAAGTATGACAGTGCCTCAAGAATAAATTAAGTCTAGAACTTGAGGAAATGTATTGGATGAATTGGTCCTGACATATTGATTCACCGGAAGAAGGTTTGCCATGTCAGAAAACACACATTTCTTTGGGTTTATTTGATGGTGATGAACTGTTTTTTTGCGCCCTCAGTCAGCTGTCAAAGTGGCCCTGTCTAATGCAATGTGAAGTGTGTGTTTTTAGGCTTTATTTTGTCCAGCGTGTCTCTGGAGCCAGGGAGCTTTAGGATGGCTGTGTCCGAGGGCCGGCCTGTCTTATTGTTGTTGCTGGTTGAGCGGTCACCATGGTAGCCTTTACTACCTCTGCAGATCTCTATCGAGCCTTTTCTTTATGTGGAGCATCGTCACGTCACACAGGCCACAGAGCCCACTGTCAGTGAGAGGCTGTTAGCCCGGCCGGTGACTGATTTGCCATTCACACAGAAATTCATTCACAAACCAACACACCATTCATTTCAGACAGCCACTATGGCAGGGTCACATGCTGTAGAAATTCCTCTGGATTTCAAATACGCTCACACATATGCTCGCATAGCCTACCTTTAGGTCATGGATGACAAAGGTTTCACCGTGATCATCTGAAAACATATGATGAAAACTGATGTCACTCTCCTCGCAATGTTACTCATGCATTTCCTTTTTTTGGTAGTACAACTTCATGATGTGTTGATGCGATTTAGAATTAAAGCTCAAATACATATTTCCATGACCATAGAACATCATAACAAAGTGACATGGTGAAAAAAATTCTTCAATTGCAGGTCAATCTTAGTTTGAGTCTGTGTAAGCCCTGAAAGAGAGAGAAAGTTATACTGTTATTGAAGGAATAGGTTGATGTTTTGGGAACTATGTTAATTTGATCTTTTGCTCATGTGTGCTTGGCACTAAGACAGGAGATGGGGGGTAATCAGCTAGCCTTGCTCTGTCGGCTCTGTCCAAAAGTACAAACAAAACCCCCCAAAAATATATACATATATACAGTATATCTTGTCTGTTCAGTTCAGAGAGTTGTGTTGATTGGCTCATTCGCCCCCCCGCCCCCCTCCCACCCCTTAACATGTTGCACTATTCTCCTAACAAAATAATGGATGTTTCCTGTTCAATGGAGGCTAATGGTCCAGGTTACCATCTGTATGTATTTTGGTGTAACTCTGTAGACACTTTCAAATTAGATAACATTGACTTAGATAGTATTATTAATAAGATACTTCAGAATGAACAATAATCCTTGAGCTTGTCCTTGAAAGGTTAGCATGATTCTAATTCTGTACTGATGCCATTTGGAGACGGGGTATGATCTGTTTCTGTTAGTGGGTTACTTCTTTCTCAGGCTCCGGCTGCATTTTCTCTCTGGAGAGCTGTGGGGTTGGGGCAGGGGCAAGGAGGGGTCTCAAAGAAACTGCTGATGAAGTGAGTGTTGGGGGTGGGAGATGGTATATGACTGGAGCCAGACGAACATGTGTGCAGCACCAAACACTGCACCTCGTGACCATGAGTCCTCGTCTCAAGGGAATGTACCTTTGACCCTTACTTAAAGAACAACAGACGGACAAAGTACAGCCGGCCAAGATATACAAACGGCCCAAAATAGGATGCATAATTCTTGCATGAAAAGTATGCATGTTTTCTGCTCTTTGGGGTGTCCAGCCCCTTGACCTGCCAATTAAGAGTCATGGGTGTAGTGTGAATAAGAGACGATAACACAAACATACACTAAGTGAAAGGGCATGGACACACATTATGCCAACGGTCAACTCATTTCTGCACTAACCAATTTGTCTTGACACACACACACACACACACACACACACGCACACACACACACACACACACACACACACACACACACACACACACACACACACACACACACACACACACACACACACACACACACACACACACACTCACACACACGCTGGAATCTTACACAAGCTTTCCCAGACATCAGAGAAGCTGTTCTGAGAAAATCGGGCATAATTGTTTACACAAGTGAGGTCACAGTTATTTTTAACATATTTTGGAAAAGCGAAGGCTTGAAGTCTGTTTAGCGTTCACGGCCCTTGTATTGTAAAGAAAACAAATAACTCCATAAAGATCTTTACTTAGGAAGTTCCACAGTGATTGTGTGAGAACAGATGTTGTGACATTTAAAAAAGATGAACCATGGCGATGAGCTCAGAAATGGCTAGATGTTTTATCCAAAGCTCTTTCGTTGTGTTTACTATAACCACAAGTCTTTAAAGGTACTAAAAAGGGTGGTATTTGAAATTGACCAGCCATGCAGCTCCTCAACATAAATATTGAAATGCGTGATCCAGCCCCGCTGTCACTGGTTTCTATATAATGCTTTCTAATCATTTCCAAAATGTCATTGGCAGAAGGTTGTGTGTTGAGGTTTACAAACTAGACTGTATCTGCTAAATCCTTGGTTAAAAGATAAAGAATCAAGATGTCAGCGTGTTCCCTTTCCTGACTGGTAATCCATTCTGACAACAGCTTACAACCAGGATGAAATCCTGTGTCTTTGCCTTCCATAGTTGCATATATCTTTTCACGAGTGTCTGTAAAACAGACAGGTTGAGAGAAAGAATAATAACATGTTGTGCACAGTCCAGTTAACAAAATACCCAGTTTACGTAACATGAAAATACCTTCTACGTCCATCTGCCCTCCATCTACATACATCCTTCTGCCCGTGTGTGCTTTGATGTTGCTATTTTGAGCTGGAAGCAGATAAAAAAAAGGTTATCTAGAAGAACCAGCAAGACTGATTCTCAGACAGGCAGTCACCCTGTGCCCTTATAGCCCTCAGAGCTCCCCTGATAAGCCAGCAGCAGCACCATTGCTACAGATACACTATCAGCCCCTCAGAGCTCCAGCAGAGACATCAGACCCCATATTCCTCGAGAGAAAGTATGTGATGGCCCCCCCGAGATACAGATACTGGTCCAATTGTTTAGCTGTTGCTTTTGTTGTAATGCACTGCTTAGATTATGATCAAATTCTATTTATTTTAATTTAATTAAACAATGCAATACAATGTGCATTTCAAACAGATGGAAAACAATGACAAAGACAAATGCAATAAGTAGGAATATTACAAAAAACATTAAAGAGAAAAAAAATAACAGCGAATAACTGATACCGTGGATTATGTAGAAATATAGCCAGTCACACTATAAGCAATTTTGGATGCTCTAAAAACAACTGAATTTCTCTGACACTCTAAATACAGGTACATACAATTGTCATGTTCCATCCAGGGAGAATCAATACGTTTATTGATTCTCTCCTCCAGCCCCACCACCATTGATTCTTGGACACTGATAGGTGTGTACCAGTTGTTGTTCGATTATCTATATATATCCTCGTATACCCCTCGTTAAATAAAGAATGTTGAGAAGCAGAATATCAAAATCAACTTGCCAAGAGGTGGTATATCTATGCCCATGTACTATTAAAGTATAATGCTGTTGGAGCAGGGTAAATTGTAAACTATAGTAGTGGAGGACAATGGGGTAAGAGTCGAGGCCCTTCTTTTCCAGCGCTAAGGCTCCTCCTCCGTTCCCACTACACTTTACATTCCCAAACATCTAACTCATCACCTGAGCCTACGTCAGTGTGCCCTGACTCACAACGCTGTTGCACTCAAACAGCGGCCACACACACACACACACACACACACACACACACACACACATACACACACACACACACACACACACATACACACACACACACACACACAAGATTTGCAGAAACACGTGCACAACAGTGTTACCATTTCCAATAACTTTTATGGTTCTTGGCAACGAGGCCATTTCTTCATGATCTGGTGACCTGTAGCTACGGTTCCTCTTTCCAACCACAGCACCAAACATCCCGGAAGTCTGCATCCAGCTTGCAACAACACAGAGTCATGGCCTTTGGGGTGTTGTCATATGGTTATAAATGGTCTGTCAGAGTGTCTGTACATCTCTTGCTGCTCAGGGTAAAGTCAACAACTCTGGGGGTCATTCATTAATCTGCAATGCCTGGGCTGACATGTGCGAAAGGGCCAGGCTGCCTGTAACCTCTCACAATCAGTGATACCAGGGGGACTGAGAGAGAGAGAGAGAGAGAGAGAGAGAGAGAGAGAGAGAGAGAGAGAGAGAGAGTGAGAATAAGGAAAAACTGTCAGCTCTGCTGCTTTTTAGTCTCCTTGCGTCTTCTTGTCTCTTTCCATCTCCCCTTTTTTTTATCAACATTTGTTACGCCAGCACTGTCGTCCATCACAGTCTCAATTCCTGGACAGTTCTATGCTATTTTATCCTGTTAGGTCCGAAGAAAACAAAGAACACAAAATCCTCAAAAAAAAAAAATAACAAAACAAATAGCCATGCTATCTGATATGGCTGGTCAAGTTACCTTGGCACCACCATTTGTATTTAGCGTCACAGGGTTCAATCAATACAAACAACCAATAAATATCCAAGGACAAATGCCCTCTCTTTTTTATTTTAAGTGTGGGGTTTTTTGTTTCTTTTCATCCCGGAGCCTCAAATGTATGGAATACTCACAACAAATGAACCTATAGAACTGTCTGAATTCAGACCAAATGTCTGTCCTATGCCCCTGCTTAGTTTCTAAGCCTTTTTGATGCAGCCTCTCCTCTCTTCCACATCTGTTTCTCCCTCTTTCTCAGGCCTAATGTGAAACCATTTTACTTTGAGCATAATCTGGGAAAACTGTAATAAAATGCAAAGCATAAACAATCAATGAGAAATAACAGCCCCTAACCCCTCTGTTTCCACCAATAGCTGAATCCAGAGGATGGAATAACAGCTTTCTTGGAATTTAATGGGAGGATGGGTTCTGTTTTTTAAACACAGTGCAGAGCCAGCTCGGAGAGAGGCAGCAGGGTGGACTGGCAGGATTGAAGAGGAGGTGTTAGCGAGTCAGACACAGTCCTCAGCATGTGCCACACACCATCTACAGCCAGCTGTGCTCTCTCCTCTGTGTTCTCACCTCCCTCAAGTCACAAAACACCAGGAAGGAAAAAGCCTGGTATTGGCATCCACAGGGATATTGCATGGAATTCCATGAAGGTGTGACTTTTAGCCCAGCTTTTGTTCTTAAACGTTCTGCTAAATGAAGGTTTTCCATGTCCTTTGTCCACCACTGTTTCTGCAAAAAAGTGGCGGACTCAGGATGTCTGAGGGCCAGGACCAGCAAACATTAAAAGGGCACCCGTGTGCTTAAATTATGGTAGAAAAGTTCTTAAACACGGTTAAGATTAAAATTGTTTTATTATGAGACTGAGTTTGGGGCGACCGTGGCTCAGGTGGTTAAGCGGGTTGGCCAATGATCCAAGGGTTGGCGGTTCGATCCCCGCTCTGCCACCTGTCAACCATGGTTGTTGTGTCCTTGGGCAAGACACTTCAACCACCTTGCCTCGTGTGAATGTGTATGACTGCTGTATGTTTGAGGTGGTGGTCGGAGGGTCCGTAGGCGCTGAATGGCAGCCGCGCTTCTGTCAGTCTGCCCCAGGGCAGCTGTGGCTACTATGGTAGTTTACCACTACCAGTATGTGTGTGAATAAATGGAACCCTGTAAAGCGTCTTTGAGTGCCTTGAAAAGTGCTATATAAATCCAATCCATCATTATTAAAATATAACCTCCAAGAATCTGTATTAAAAAACACACATGGCATTCTTGTAGGCTAACATACTTTCTAGCATATGTAGGCAGCCTTTATGAGAATGCATAGCCTCTTCTCCATTGAAGGGGCAATGGAGTGCACTGCATCACATTTTTATGCACATTGGGCCACCGTATGAGAAAGCTCATCATGTTTTGCCCTGGGTTGCGTTATCTTGTGAACAACGCTTTTTCATATACTTTATGTAGCTTCCCAGGGAACTTGTCCTCCTCTTATCTGTGAAATACTTTTGGGGAATAACACTATAAAAGTACATAAAAGGAGACGGAAAGTGTGACTCTTTCCTTCCCATCCATCCCAGTTGGCTCCGATGAGAGAGCCCTAACCTATCTCACACTCTGACGGAGCAAAGGGACCTAATCGTCATTTATCCGAACATGAAAAGAAAAATGATTCATCAAATCAAAAAAACTAAATGGGTTGCAACCTCTTGGCCTGCCAGAGGAGGGGATGCATTCCACAGAATATAAGTAAATAAACACATACTGTCTCAGCCTGCCTGAACTTTTAGATAGGATGACAGACTCTGGATTTTGCTTTCTGTGCTCTGACGGAACTGCAGGGGCAGGGACAGGGTTGCACCGGTTGTATATTAACAATAAGACATATAACTAGAAATATGAACTCAGTAAGGAAAAAGAGTAGAACAGTAGCCTACATGTACAAGATATTAAACCAAAACACAAAGGCTAAGGCCTTCAGGCAAAACACTGTTACATGTGTGGTGACAGTTTAAGTGCAGCAATCTTATGACACAGACTAATTAGGTGTCGGTGTCTGAAAACAGCCAGCTGCAATGTTTCTGTAGAGCAAAAGAAAAGAAAAAAAATTGAACAAATCAATCAAAACTCATCTGAGCTGCTTGTTTGTAAATGCACAGCAGGGTTATACACATCAATGACACATCTGTACAACTGTTTAGCGCCTGCGTAATGACGCGCGTGGCTTTGACCTCTCTGTTTGACTCGTAATTTATGGGAAAGTAATAGGGGAAAAAAACTAAATGGAGGGTGAGGGAAGGGAAGGCCCACCCGTCCCACTGGCTGGGAGGGGTGGGAGCGGGACAGTCAGAGCTGGAGTGAGTCGCAGTGTGGAGAGGACGCCGAAAAGTGCGGGACATAACATAAAGTGGATGTTTTAAGGTGATTGGAAAACATCTATACGGACGTTTAAGATATGGGCTTTTTCACTTCACGTCGAGGATAAACCGTTTTTGGCGATCACATATTTTGTACCAGTGGGTCGTTACGCAGGAGAGAAAGAGAGAGAGAAAAAAAACACCATCCAAATTCTGCAAATCTCGCCCCTTCACCGTGATGTTTAGATGAGACAAGTGACTCTAAAAGGTACGACACTGTCGCTGTGAGTGATATGCCAACTGCCAGGCGCTTTATTTATTTCGATTAGGGCCTACAGCAGGTACCAGTTTCTAAATGATCCCTCCATTTCACTTTGAGCAACTTTTTCAGAAAACAGTATATCTACATATTGACTTCCACTTTGTTTAGTTTGTTTGATTGTTCGTTTTTACAGTGTGTATTAATTTGTCATACACACATGCGTTTAACTTTGAACCTGTTCATCCAACCTCAGGATAACACGCACCATGAAGTGCAAGTTCAACTTAATTTTTTAACTTTTTTTTACAACGACGTTTATTGAGTCATGGTGTTTTTGCTGGAATGTTTTTAGCCAGTAAATCATACCTTCTATGGCCCCTGTTAAAGGGAGGCAAAAACAGATACAATTGTTTTTATATTGTGTTGTATGTCATTTACATATTAGAAGTGCTGCTTTTATCTTGCCAGGGCATGTGTTAGATAGATTGTTAATGTCAGTAATGCACATTTTTCTGATTAAACTCATATTAAGCAATATTAAGTAGGCCTAGTTATGGCAATTAATATATACCTTTTTTATATGTATGTTCCTACATAACAGCTGCTTTCAGTCCTTAGCGTCCTCCCTCCTCTGACTTGAATAAACAAAACCTTGTATTGAATGTCACTTTTGTGCATTTCATTTCAAAAGTAAATCTGGTCCCCTAACTGTGATATGATTGGCAGGTCATTGAAAGAGGCTCCGAGATGATGTCCGGTGCTGTTGCGCCCTCTGCTGTTTGACCTAGGAAAGGGCTTGTTGGGCCAGGAAATTGGCACAGGGCAGTATGGGGAACATCCTGGAGGAAGGGATGAACACTGTCATCGTCAGCCACTACAACTACTCGGGCAAGTGGGACCGGCCTCGCAGCGGCGGCGCCTGCAAGACGGCCGTGCTGCTGTTGATCTGCGTGCTGATTGTCCTGGAGAACGTGACGGTGCTGCTGGCCCTCTGGAGGAACAAGCGCTTCCACAGCCGCATGTACTTCCTCATCGGCAACCTGGCTCTGTCAGACCTGCTGGCCGGCGTGGCCTATGTGGTCAACATCTTCACCTCCGGACGCAACACCTTCTTCCTAACCCCGGTGCAGTGGCTGGCCAGAGAAGGGAGCATGTTCGTGGCCCTCAGCGCGTCCACCTTCAGCCTCTTGGCCATCGGCATCGAGAGGCACATGACCATGGTGCGTCTGCGTCCGTGTGAGACGGCGGGCCGGGGGAGACTCCTGGGCCTGCTGGCGGCCTGCTGGCTGGTGTCTGTGCTGCTCAGCGCCCTGCCCAGCCTGGGCTGGAACTGCCTGGACGACCTGGCCTCCTGCTCCACTGTGCTGCCGCTCTACGCCAAGAGCTACGTGGCCTTCTGCATCAGCGTCTTCAGTGCCCTGCTGGTGGCCATCATCATCCTCTACATCAGGATCTACCGCCTGGTCACCTCCAGCGGGCGCAGGGTAAGCAGCCGGCCGTCGGAGCGCTCCCTGGCCCTGCTGCGCACCGTGGTCATTGTGCTGGGAGTCTTTGTCATGTGCTGGACACCCCTCTTCCTCCTGCTGCTGCTGGACGTGGGCTGCAGTCCCCTCAAGTGCCCCGTGCTCTACCAGGTGGACTGGTTCATCGCGCTGGCCGTGCTCAACTCCGCCCTCAACCCTCTGATATACACCCTGTCCAGCAGGGAGATGAGGGCGGCCTTCTTCCGCCTGCTGTGTTGCTGTCAGACCAGCATGGATAACACAGGGACTCCAGCGGCGGGCAACCACCCCCACCTGGGCACAGTCATCCCCACAGCAGAGAACAGCAAGACCAGTTTCGGTGGCGGAGGAGGGGGCAGCACCATGGCTGGCAAGTCCACTCTGAGTAAAGGGAAAGTCGCCACACCCATGAACTCCGATAACAAGCACGGAGATCCCTCAGCCACAGCTGTGCCTCATCCCTCAGGGCCTGCAGACCTTATCTCTGCTGTGCTGGTGAAGGCAGGGGCGCTGCCACCTCTTAGCAAGTTCTAAGTGGAAGCACCTTTATGAGGCCTTACTGTCACGTAGAACTATAGACAAAGAACTGACATAGTCCTGCTATCAGCCACTTTTTGTTTGTGCACTACGGCCAGTGTAGTAGTATAGGATGAAGGAATATTTTCAGTCGGAGCCGAAAAAATGCGGAATGCAGACAAGAGTACAATCGAAATCATTTAAAGCCACTATTTACAGCAACTCAACCAAGCTACTCACAACACCAGAACAACTGATAGGTTTTGTTTGTCTTGTCATAATGATTAACGTTGACTGAAACACAGTAGGACAGCTTCAATGACATGGACTTAACCAAGCCCCACATTAAATACATTGGCATAATTCATGTCTATGAAACTGGTCTTGGTAATGCTTGGAGTATAATTAACTTTATTAGTGTTGTGTCTGTCAATGTGTTTATTTTATTTGGTCACAGATAAGATCCAATCGGGGCACCCTTTCTTTTTTTTTTTTTGTATGTGCTTTCTGCATGAACTGTTAAAACACCGGCATGTTCCATCACAACTTGACTTGGTAAAGAATTTATTTTCTGTGAAAACATTTGCCATATTAATACTATCTGTACAGTTTTTGTGTGCATAAAAAAAACACACCACGGTACTAGGACTTCATTGTTGACTTTTGTTATGATTTGCGATTGCACTGTGAGAGAAACAAAGGCCAAAAGTTTACTTGTCCGACTAGCGGCCTCGTGAGGCTGTGCTGCTCACTACACACCAGCAAAGGATATGATTAGATGAATGAGACATGGGGAGAGACAACTATGCTATTATTAGATTTTCGAGCCACCACTAGTGGGCAAGAATGCAATGATTGTCCTGACGGTGGCGCTGCAGGACGAGATACGCCTATACTGAAATCAGTAGTGTTCATCTTCAGTGAGCAGTGGCCATTTCTTTTGGACATTTTAAGGCCACATCACCAGAACTGTCTCATCTTTCATTTGTCCACACTCTACGTTGTGAGCGGAAATAGCGTGGCTATTCCCTTCACTCATGGACACTTTTTCTTGTCATCAGCAAACCTAGAAACCACTCACGCGTCAACTAACCACTAGTGAATAGGAGTGTTGGATGTGAATTATTTAATGGTGGTAGACTGTAAATCGCATTTACCTTAGGTGGTGTAGTGCCTGGTACCATTATATAGCAAATAAAATAAATCCTATTCCCTTTTATGAGATTTTCCCAAGTGTCATGTTTTTTTCTTCTTCATGAGATCAATGAATTGCCTGCATGCTTGCAAGCCTGCACCTCGCATCCGTGCTCGCTCTCTTTGTGTTGCTCCTCGGGGTGTACATTATGCAGGAAACTCCATGGTAGTCATTTCTTCTGTCTGTTTTGTGCCACATGAAAGGCAGATGTTTGGCCATCATATATTAATGTAGATATGCTCTGATTTGCCAGTTTATAATTTGCTATTCAGACAGGAGAGCAGATAAATGTCCTGTGATTTAACCCTATGAACTCATTTAACATCCTAATGTGAAGCACATAGGTAGACCTGGGTCAGACAATTATGAATAATGCAGAGAAGCTCTTTATATGTATTTTAACTTGGGACTTCCAGCTCTGGGAGGTCAGGTACCTATTAGTCATGAAAGAGACACCGCATGAATCACACGTTGGAGAGCGTAATGTTGTATATATATATATAATAATAATATAATATGTCCCGTCATGGTATACATTCTCTGGAACTGGAACTGGAAGTGTGACAAAGCCCTTTTATTTAGCAGTTAAAGGTGTAGTCAGCGATTCTGGAGAAAGCTTGTTGTCAAAATCAGTGAATATGTCCTCACGATACGCTACCTATACTGTTCGTACTGTGTGTGCGCGCTGAAAATAGTTTTTAATACACAGCCTCTAAGTATGCTCTGTAATCTGGCATGTTGCTAGCTACAATGGGCCCCCTTTATTGACATACCCTTTGATTACATACTAGTTTACAGAGCCTAGGCTGTGTATTAACACTGTTTTTTTTTCGGCGCACGCACAATATGGACAGCTAGTGGATCATGAGGAGATATTGTATTCACTGTTTTGACAAAAAGGGATTTTGAGAACAAGCATTCTCCAGATTCGCTGACTGCACCTTTAAATTAATTGGTTAACTAAACTGTCTTCTTATGTCATTCTGTATAATTTTGGTCTTTGATTCAAACAGTGTTTACATGACAACTAGTCCCATCAAAAACATTTAAGGGAGTTGTTTAAAGTAAACTTAGAGTTACACTTGTGGCATCATGAAAAGTTGGCAGTGCTATGAATTCTGGGAAATTATTAAATTATCCAAAAAAGTGAAAGTTTTTTTTTTTTCAGATTCTGATAGCTAAAGGCAGATGATTCGTGTGTTTGTTTTTTTCCAGCCAACCACAGCATCAGTAAAGGTTGCTTGGACTTGGACGGACAGATGGGCTGATTGCAACAGAGTTTGTTCTCCATACCACATTGCACACAAAGCAAAAGGCCAGACCGGAGCTGACAGACTGGCCTTTCATACTCACCTCAGCAAAGGAAAGTGTCTTAGGACCACCCCCTCAGATACGACAGAAAAAAATCAGCGAGGACGGAATTCCAGCAGAGCATTTCCAGCTAAAAGGTCACGACTGCTTCCTGTCAGAAATGTTTGAGCACTCTCTTTTCTGCATTAGCAGGAGCCTGGGGATGACCCATGGCCTTATGCCCTCTGGAACATTAGTAAACGCAATAAGCCGGGAATCCCTTCTCCTTCTTCCTCACGCTATTTTTACTTCTTTCTCCACCTTCTTGTCCAACTTGTTTATCCAAGTCATTATGCTGATCCGAAAACTTTGTTCGATTTAGTTTGATTTCTTTTCAATCCAGACATTGGTATACAAAGAATTCACACAGATGAAGAATTAAAAAATCAGCATATTTTAACTTTTGATTGTCAGTTCTTAAGCTAACCAGGCGATCAACTGATATCTAAAACATTTAAAAGTAGACTAACTCCAAAAAAGAATGATGTATGGTTGCATAACAAGCTTTCCGTGCAGTCGAGCCTTAAAAGGATTTTAGAAAAGGTCATGATAAAACTGCTTTTGAAAACATCTTATAAGTATATCATGTAATGTCTATGCATTGTGTGTCCAGTGTGGAACCCATGAACAGAGGCTGACTGCTGTGGCATCAGCTAATTGCTATCCTTTTATTAAACAAATATAAACAAATAAACAAGTGACACCAAAACACAGTCAAATATGGACCCCACTAAATGTACGTGGCCTAAATTTAAGAAATTGAATATCAAAATGTAGAAATGCCAGTCAATGATAAGGGATAAAATCTAAAGGAGCAGGTTATATTCAAAACAATATAGGAAACGTGCAAAGAATCCCATGTCATTTCACGTCCACAAAATGTCTCAAAAACAAAGCAAAAGACGACACATTGCACACCCCACTGTCTTCAGCCTCGGGCTCGTCCGACTCATCATCCTTTCCTTAAATTTCTGTCAACAAATACCCGAAAAAACACAGCACAAACAAGTCTAGCAAACATTAATAAATTCCTTTTCATCTTAATCTATTTTGTGTCCTCCAATTCCAGCTACGACTGATTCCATTACTCTAAACACCTGAAACAAACAACTGTTAAATGTCTGCGTGTGTGTGCTATCTGGGTCAGCCACCTTAATAAATCATGTTAACTAAATAGCCGTCACCAGTCTCTCTTTGAGGATTTAGACATGGTGGATTTGTGTCATTCTCTGTGCACAATGCCTATTTGCATATGACTAATGTGAACACGACCGCGGACAAGAGAATCACTACCACCCTCATGTCATCATGATCCGGGCTTTACACTGCTGCTCTGTGGTGATGAAGACAGTGTGTGTGTGTGTGTGTGTGTGTGTGTGTGTGTGTGTGTGTGTGTGTGTGCGTGTGTGTGTGTGTATTTGTATTTGCATTTGTATTTGCATTTGCATTTGCATTTGCATTTTCATTTGCATTTGCATGTGTCACGTTTTTGTGCAGACAGACGTGTGTGCGCGTGCCGTGCATCCGTGTGGGTTTGAGAGAAAGAACAAAGACCCCATCTGGGAACGAGCTACTGATGTGCCAGTATGAAGCACTTCTGTCATACTCTTGTTCCCCCTTTTTGAAGCAGCTTTAAGGTGGAGTGGGGCCAGGCAGAGGGTGGTAAGGGGTCCCATTTGAGGTGACCCTGACCGCTCACTATAGGGAGTCCCCTCTCTCTCTCTCTCTCTCTCTCTCTCTCTCTCTCTCTCTCTCTGGCAAGGCTGAGTCGTGCCACTACAGATGAGTGTCACCATTCATCTGAATGTGTGCCCATCCTCCTTTCCTCTTGCCTCCACCTCCACCATCTCTCCGAAAAGAAAGTGATGAAGACCCAGGCGGACTTTAGGTGATAAGCTCCCATGGATCAGAGGGCTTTATCCAGGGAGCAGCTGGAAAGAAGCTGGGGGAAAGAAGGCAAAGGTCACGTCGTAGTAGTAGGAGGATATCTGAAGGAGATGGCTGAGGAGCTTTGATGGTTGGACAGTCCTCCCAGCATCTCCCTGCCCTGAACACCCCCACTGCCATTAGTACTGCTGTCAAGTGCTGATCACTGGACAGATCACTAGACTCCAGTTGAGTTACAGCTGAAACACTATAGAGCAAAAAATATATATATATATATTGCGATCCGGCAGTCATTTTAACATCCCACCAAAGTCCTCCTCTCTCACTGCAAAATGCTTTCTGTGATAACTTGGAGTGTATGCCTGCACCTAACATTTATTTGAATTGTCAGTGATCAATTCAATTATTTTTTGAACAACGGTTTTCAAATTTCATCAAATAGGGGAAAGTGCCGAGCTCGATCACCCAGAGCCAAAGATAATCTTTTGAATTGGCTGTTTGTCGAAGATATTAATACATTGAGGGGAAAAAAGCAACCATTTTGGCCCATTCCTTGACCTTAAAAATAGTTTTCAATTTAGTTGGGGTTATTTGCTTAATTTCTTTACTCAGCACTATATGAATAAGTAGGCTGGTCCCCACTAGACATGAGGTAACTACAAACTCATGATAATACTTCCAGTATAGTAAATTAAGTAAATTCAATCGCATAAATCACATGCATATGCGACTGGTGGGTTGCTTTGTGTCTTTCTTGCATGTTGTTTCTCTTAAAGTAGCTACGAGGAACTTTTAAATATTTCTGAAACAGTCTCATTTTTCCTCTGATGATCATAAATAACAGCATCAGTGGAAAAAATGCTATTTTATATAGTGTTACTTAATTCCTTTGTCATGGGTACAGTCACCCAGGAAGAACAGCTGGCGTGGTAAAAACACTACCGCTTTCTTCCAAAGGGGGTGCAAGAATTAACACAAACGGAAAGTTCCTCGGAGCACCTTTAAATATACGTTACATACATATACTGAATACAGCAATCTCTGCAGCCAGCCTTCCAATGCCATCATTCTATATTATAACAGATAGATGGCAGAAGTGGATAAGTAAATATACCCCCTGCCATAACCCCAATCTCCCAAAAAATCCTCCCCTCCCAAGAACAGCAGCTGCGTTTTCCACAAAACCTTCTCTGATTGCAAGGGGCTGACGGCATGCGCACACCTGCTCCCACTGACCTCCTATCCATCTCCTCCACTCCACGCCTGGCCGCCACAACTGCAGTAGGGATTAGCATGTCTGGGGATAGAGGATAAGTGAGGGGGGGCGGCCCCTTAAGTCTGACATGCGTGTCCCGTCCCTCACTTGTGGCACAGCTGGCTGATTTTACTGCCTCGCTCTGTACATCAGAAAGGTGCCTGGAGGTGTGCGTGTCGTGTGAAACAGCAACTGGACGTGGAGACACCCATGATATATTTTGAGAGAGAATATATCTCATGAAAAGAGTCATTAAAGTCCAGGGGCAAAAAGTATTTCTCTATGAGATGAAATACTCACTCAACTAAATAAGATACAATCACAGGTAGTTTAGAAAGTCTCAGAAGTGTGTGGGTGTAGTTTGATTTGATTGGCAGTTCTTGTAACAGAAGCTGACACACTGCCAAGCAATTCAGATTAAAATTTTCCTAAATTGATAAGCAAGCACAGGAAAAAAAGAAAAACGTGAGGAGTTCTTTTGAGGGTACAGTAAATGTACACTGTTATATAAGCTGCACACTGACTACTTTACATTGTATCAAAGTGTCATTTCTTCAGTGTTGTCCAATGAAAAGATATAATGAAATTTTTTGAAGAAATGTCAGGGGTATACTCACTTTTGTGAGATACTGTATTTGTTTTCACTGAACTTTATATCAGCATTACTTTTCAATGTCAAATGTTGAATGATAAATTTTCTTAATCTTTATTATGGTTCTTTAGCCAACTCGTTAATGGTTAACAGCCGCTTTTCACATCATTTGGACTTGCTATAGTAGGAGAAGCACATGTCTTACTAATAATATCGACAATGGTTCCGTTCTATTCAAATCTCCCAGTATAGCCTTGAAAGTGTGACGTGTGAACCAGCCAGCACAAGACCCAGACCTTGAAATTCAAGCTGCTGGATGGAATTCATCCATCGTTAACCTTATAATGTGCATATGTGTTTTAAATACTAAGTCAAAATGTCTTATGTGAAAAAGGTACTTGAGCACAACTCTTTGAGGCCATGCATGGCTTGTGTGTGTGAATGTTATGTGGTTTCCTAACATGTCTTCTGTCACTGTGGGGATCACAGGTGTTCATTCCTCCAGGCTCGTCTGTGGGGATTAGCAGCTGCTGTCACCGCATAATCGCCTCCCCCCTCCCCTACACACATTCTGATTCTGATATGACAGCTGCACACACTCGAAAATAATATTACAGTGCTGCGAGGACTGTACCAAACCTGAAACTACGTGCACATATGCTTAATACAGCTTTACATACAGGTATCCCGCAGTCTACAAAAAAAATAGCAAATAGAAAAAGTGGAGAAAAAAAGGCAGAGACAAAATAATAGCTAAACAAAAGCCAGAGAACTGATAGCGTGGTATTTGTTTGATTTTTACATGCAGCAGTGCCACTGTCATTATTATTCATATTCCTCCACAGGGAGCCGTGTTTGAAAAATGGGACTATAGCAGCCCCCCCTGCATGTCACCGTCTCTCTCTCTTACACTCAGAAACACCCACACACACACACACACTTGTTTGGAGTCTTGTTGGGGAAGTAAAGCCAGGCAGCGTTTCCCTTTCTCTCCTCCCTCCTGCTCCTAACCCCGCTCTCTCATCATCTCCCTCTTTCTCCCCATAACCCAGAGTGATCCAGCTCGTCTCCTCTCTCCGTCACGCCAGTAATAACCCTCTACTATTTCATTTGGCTGGGTAATGAAAGCAATCCCAGTGCTTTTCACCGCAGCGCAGCCCAAATAATGAGGGGGCTGCCTCACCCCCTCCTCTGCCACACCTCACCCCAAGTCCTCACCCTCTCCCTCCCAACCCTGCTGTTAATGGATGAAGGAGAGCAAATGTGTGTGTGTGTGTGTGTGTGTGTGTGTGTGTGTGTGTGTGTGTGTGTGTGATTCAATGTGTGAAGCAGGCAATCTTGCCAAGTCCTTTGTGTCTCTTTCTCTTTTTTTTTTGTCTGGGTTTCCAAATGAGTTCATTGTATAAAATGTAACCAGCAATACTGTTAATATTTCTTTTTGAATCAAACGCCAGAACAATTACATTATTTTTCATCCACATTAGTGGTTTGCCAACCTGTACTGCATCATATGACTCCATTGTACCATGTGGTGATGAAATGTGAGCAGTCCAGCATTGTTCTTTCCTTCTCCAATTGGATTTTCTTAAGGCGTACGTGAAGATGTAACAAAAAACATTTCACCAAAAATAGTCAAACAAAGGTCTGATAAAGGTCATATAAACAGGATTTTGTGAAGCAGATTTTACTTTATCATTCATTTCTACCACGATTCATTTAAAACCCTTGTGTGGGTCCCAGCCCCCAGGTTGAGAACTACTGAAAGATCTAACTGTATAATCAATGCTCTTCAGAATAACTTTGAAAACACGTGAGATCTTTCAACACAGCAGGTAAATGATACACCTTTCATTTTACTAGAAACAGAAAATGGCCATAATAATAACAATCAACCAAATAAAGACTTGATGGATTAAGAAAGAATCATTTCAATAGTTTTTCCATTCCTCATGTCCGATGATCATACATGTGTTCATTAGAAGTTGGCTCTCGTCTGAAATCAGTCTTTGCCACACAAGATTGCAACCGGGCAACAGAATCCAGAATCCATTGCAGTTGGCAAGCATTTGCTCAATTTCACTGAAATACAACTCACCAAGCTGCAAGTAATGTGTTGGCCAGCTTAAAAAGGGGAGAACGTGGCCATTCACAAAATCGAAATTATTTTGAGAGTTTTTCGATGTTTCCTGATTAGCATCAATGCTTCGGATTTAGTCAACAGCTCGGCTTCCAAGCTTTTCTTTTAAGCCATTAGCAAGATAATCAGCAGTGTTTTTTTTTCTTTCTACAAACCCAGCATTGTTTAACAAATGCAACATAGGCAACCAACAATAGATAGGCTACAGGTTAGCGACAACACAAGTAACATTACAACACGGCTTCTCTGTTGCTTACGATGAACAATCAACGAGTAACATAGTGATGTGTACAGCAAATCCTCAGCGTACAGCAGCATAATGGCACAGAACAGACTGGATTTAAAAATGAACAGGTGAGGCTTTGTGTAGAGAAGCATCTGAAATATGACTGATGTTGGTAAAACCATATTACTTTGAAAATTGCATTGTTTTTTTGGTTTGTTTTTCAGAAAACAAGGAATTTTCCAACATTCAACAAAAGTTTACCAAGCCCGAGGAGGTAAAAAGTTTGCTCATCCTCTACAGTACAATTAAATGTATTGATTCTGGTATAAACATGAAAAAATCAGCAGAATATGACTTGTGAGGATTTTGAACTAACAGCAGCAATATTTTAACCATTGTGAACGAGGTGTTTTTTGTTGTTGTGTGGAACAGCAGTTATTAAAGTCCAAATCTCCGGCAGGGTTTTCTGTAAACTAGGGCATCAGTACACTCTGAATATATCTCCCAGCTACATGCTCTGTTACCTTCGTCTGCACTTCACGTCAGCTGTAACGGGACATGTATTAAGGAAAGGGCAATTTTTTTTAAATGTCCTGAAATCAGTCTCAGCTTGGTGATGATGAGAGAGGAATTTGCAGCAAAGGTGACCTGACGTCCACTTATTGCATTTCATATGAATGGACCCCCATTGGATGTTGGGCAGACATTTGGCACAAGAACAATGTTGGGTGAGGGTATAAGCCCCTGGTGAGTTGGATCATCAAAAGTAGCGCGGTCCAACTTGTTGGGTATATCCCTTCAAAAACATTCAAGTATTTACGTGTCCAATCACAATATAAAAGCCTGTAGGTCCAGGGAGAGCGTCAGGGTCAGTCAGAGTGTCTGCACCAGCACAGGGAACAGCAGGGAAAGGTGCTCGGCACCTCGGAGGGGGAGTTTGCGCGTGGTGTAGAAATGGATGACTTCTGAGATGGTTTCAAAGGGAGGGCTGTTCTGTCCAAGCACGTACTTGCCGTCTTTACACCGAGCGAACTTCATGTGCATGAAACCCTGGCAGCTCCTGGGAGAAGATAAAAAAAAGCACAAGAAGAAAGGATTGAGAAATTTTTGAAAAAAAAATTCCAACAGGAAAGTGAGGGAGAGGGGAAAAAAGAGGCAGGTTGTGAAATGTGGGGCACATAAAACATTATGCAGGCTTCCATGCGTGACACAGTTGGGATGACGGCCCCGGATTTATGCTCCCTACTTTTTCCCCTGCACTTGATTCCAACCGAGAATTACCACCATGTCATAAACGCATGCACACATCATGATGGATAATTGAGTGGTGTAATGGTACACGGAAGGAAGGAAGGACTGACAAAGCCAGAGAGAGTGAGAAAAAGAAGAACGCTGAACCTTGACGAAAGTGTCTAGGTCGCGAGAACCACACTGGCTCCTTCCCCTTTAAGAGCCATGCAGCCACAACAGGACTTCCCCTTTAAGAGCCAGCCGTCCAGTCATGATGTATGTCTAATTATAGAAACAGAGGGAAAGACAAGGGCTAAAAAATGGTCACCATCATTGTCAGTTTTGAAGAGCAGTAAATCCTAAAAACACACACAGTGACTACAAGCAGCCAAACAACAGGCAGTTTGATGACAGTGCCACTGCATGGCCTACAGGGCACCGATGCTGCATCACGTCAGCGCTCAGACTTGACAGTGTGCTTTCATCCAGTCCACTGTTTGTTTTGGGTATCTCATGGTACATACATTGGAAGCTACCAGGGCTTTTTCATAAATATTCATGGTTTGGATTACATTTTTCCAAGTCTGGCTGTTTCAGTGCTGACTCACTCTGCAGAAAGGCTTTTCATTCTGGCTCCATTAAACAACCTTCAGTCCTCCCATGGTCCACATTACTGTGCAACCAAGGTGTTGTCCACTTTTTTTCCAAGCATAAGCAACACCATAGTCTCGCACAGCCAGACCAAACTACAGCTCGTAGCCACACCACAATGAAAATATCACAAGCTTGCTGTATTATTTTACTAGATATAGTGGTTATTGGTTGTTAGTAGACAAGCTGTCCTTACTGAAGGCTAGACTTACACAAGGAAGTAAGTGTCAGTATCCTTCAACAACCAATCAACCAGTAACAATGCCCTGATGAAGACTAAACAACTTCCATCTTTTTCTACTTTCTCTTGAGGCATACATAACAAAAAAAGATTGTATATACATTCCAGTAAAGGGCCCTGATACAAACTCACTAGATTGCCCTCAAGGGTTTAGTAGTCAATCGGTATGTGTGGACTACAAGGTCGGAGGAGAAGGGATATAACGTATGGGAGACGGTGAAAAGTGAGAAAATTATTGAAAACATGCAGAAAATGATCTACGTCATAATAACACAAGAATGTAATGAAAAACATTGTCAAAAAAAGTTTGAGGGTGAATTCAAATGTGATGGATGTTTAAGTGTGTGAATGATGTTGTTCTCCTGGATGGCGAGTACAAAGATTTTACTACTGATTGAGAATGATGACCAAAACAAAGAAAGTAGAGGGATGTATGAAGCTGAACTTTTCCTTTAAGCCAAGATCTAAGCAGCATTAACTCTTCTCAGATTGTGCTATGCTGCTCTTTGTTTTAAGACTCTGAAGGTCTTTCTTCAGTGAAGGACGTTAAACAACCAAAATAATGGAAGGGTGATAGATTTCATAGTTTCATAAAAGAGATAATACTTCTTCCAAACCCAGCTGGAGAATCAGTGCCAGTTTTAGTGACCTTGTTGCATGAGTAGATTTGCGTGTGAGTGTATGTGAATATGTGTGTGTGTGTGTGTGTGTGTGTGTGTGTGTGTGTGTGTGTGTGTGTGTGTGTGTGTGTGTCTCAAACCGAGTCTAATCTAAATGAGTAATGTATGAGCTTGTTTGTATGTCAGCACAACACAGTGACACTCTTGCACCCCCCCCCCCCCCCCACCCACCTTCCCTCCCTGGTTCCCTTCTTGTGTGGCCCACAGACGGTAATTCATATTCATTAGTGATTATGGCGAGGATGATGTGCGCACTGAAGTGTGCTCTACCTGCCTGATTACCACTTAGAGGGCCTGCTGGGACCAAGAGACGTAGGCCACGCAGAGGGGCCAAGGATGGGATGAGAACAGAGAGGATGATGGGAGTGCAGGTTTGAGGCAGGGGGAACGATGGATCATGGTAGTAATTACAAGGGAGAGATTTGACCAGATAAGCAGTATTGTGCCCTGCAAATGAGTATTGGGAGAGGAATCAGTGCGACAGTGATCTTGAGTGGGGGTGATGGCAGGGGCGAGGGAGGGAGAGAGAGAGAGAGAGACACACAGATGGAGAGGTGTGGAGACTGAGATATGAAATAGGAAGCCCCGGTTGGCTTCACACATGCTTTGCACACACTTCTCGTTCACAAGGCAGAAAATTATAAGAAGTGTTTTAGAAGAAATTAAATTGTAATTTGTAATGTAACAGTGTTAATTGTGGAACGCTATTGATTAGGTGCTTGTGTGTTGGCAGTGGCAAACCTGTGGGTGTGTGTGTGTGTGTATTTGTGTGTATGTCTGTGTCTTACCGTAGGGACAGTGAGTAATCTAAGCGGTTGGTTTGACTGGTCCTCACCAGGTAGCTACACTCTTTACACAGCGTCAGCAGTGACTCTGCCTCCGAACGCGACAGTGAGCCGTGGTACCATCTGATTAAATACACAAACACACACAGAATAAGTTATGCTAAAAGTGGTAATGTTAATGTTTTAGCATACATTAGTCCTCCACAGTGTAGAATTTATCACAGCACAATGATTATACAATGGTTCATAACAACTACTACAAATGTTTCAGAAGTAACACAACGGTGGAGTTGGTTGTACCGGCACCAAAGTCATTCGTGTCTTTACTCTGGGGACCAAGAGTGTCCGTATAAAACTTTATGACAATCCATCCAGTAACTGTTTATTTGATATTTTAGTCTGGAACAAAGTGGTGGACCAACCAACTGACTGTTCGACATTGCCCTCTATAGACCCATGCCTCCAGCAGGGCTACAAGCTGTGTTTAAACCATAGCATGACGAATAAAATATGTTAAAAAGACAAGACAAATCCAGTCAATAACACAATAAAAAAATGTTCTGCTATAATAATGTTGTGAGGTAATGTGAACAGAGCAGAAAGGTAAAAAATAAAAAAAATAAAAACTCAGCTCGTAGCAGCCCAAAGGATATCATTAGGGGGTAATGGAGCATAATAATCAAATACCCTCAACTGAATATGTGCACACGTATGCGTTTGTGAGCACCATACAGTGTGTGTTTTGTGTGTGTGCATCATGTGTGATCGAGGGTTGTCATGTGCTTGGGTTTCATTAGTAAAACAGCCCTTTATGTGCACAGAAACAGCACATAAATCACACCAATGATTTCTGAAATTGCAGGACCAAAGTAAATGTGTGTTTTTAATTTTCTGACTTAATTAGTTTATATTCTAACCGTTGGCAGTTCTGTAAATTCTGATGAACGCTGCTAAGCAGAAACACATACTGTAACCGCTTTGTTAATGTGTCTATGGCCTAAATAGATCAAATAAAATAAATGGTGGAGTGGTGGAAATAAATACATTTTTGGCTTAATAGTATATGGGATGTATAGCCTTTTCCAGAGACATTTCCAGCCTACAGAGATTCATATTACATCGGGTAATTGTACTTACACACACAAATAATTGCATGATCCAATTTTTAAACAGCATGACTCAGAATAAAACTTAATCTTACTCCTAACTGCTTGAAAAGCCCCGATGCTAATACTCAATCATACACAATATTGCTTGGGAAGATTTTAATGTCAGCCGCTGTCAACAGAATTACCAGTACAATTACTGCTATTTTTCTTCTCTGACAGGGCAATTTCTTAATCCTGTATTATATTTTAAGTGATTAAATTAATGGATACAGAGGCCCTCAATCATTAACTACATCAATAGTCATAGAATCCCAAAGCAAGTAAACCTCTTAATCTGATTAAACCTTAACCAGAGTGTGGCCTATATTCCCACTAAGTGATATGTGTTAATATAGCTCCATATGGCATTCAAAGAAGAGACTGCATACATACACCTGCTTCTCCAGAGGCAGAGTAGGGTCCACTCTCTCCCCCACCATGGTGAGGCCTTCCTGGGGCATTCTGAACTTCATCCCCCCTCCTGCCAGCGGGCTGCCTCTGGGCCCCGGGGGACGCAAGCGCTCCGTGGGTGACGAGGAGCGGTCCCACTCTGCTCCATCGAACTGCACTGTGGGAAGACGGAGACAGAAAGAGTGAGTCACCGGTGTTTACACTGCGCCGTGATCAAAAAAGGGATTAAACCTCACAGCCAGAACTTGGGTAAACATCAGACATCCGGCTATTGCAAAACCACACATACAGCGGAGAGACCTGTCATGGAAGGGTCGAAACTAGAGGACAGCAGGTCCCTCTATGAGAGACTACAAAACTATCAGCATCGTCACGATTACCATCTTTAACATTCTTATGAGACCCCAGGGTAAAGATAGAGACGGGGAGTTGCCATCTTCACTGTTTGGCTCAAGACTAGACTGTAGTTTACTTGATATTTACAATACTGATTCTATCCTGGAACAACTTATTTTATACAGACTAAAGTGTTTTTTACAATTTCTTTGCCTAAGTTTTGGTGAAATTCAAACTACAGAACTTGTAATTAAACCTTAGGTGAAATAGAGCCAAACTAATTTGGAGTCGAAACCACATTTTGTCAAAATCAGTGAATATCTGCTTCCAAGCCATAATATGTGCGCACTGAATGAAAATCTGGTGTTCAAACATCACAAACTGGTACATAAACAAAGGGGCCCACCGTAGCAAAATGCCTGTTTAGAGAGCATTGTCTGTGTATTAACAATAGATATTTTACCCCAGCAGTTCTGTAGTTTGAATTTCACCAAAAAGTAGGCGTAAAGTAAACTGTCTTCCAGTGTAGTCTACTGAAAGTTCAAGTTCCTAAGTCTCTTTCTGCCCCGCCACCTTTAAGTCTACCATAGCCCTACTAGCTACCCTGACACGACCAAGGCAGACATCCTAATTTACAGGGAGCTTCTCATGCATGGTTGATGCAAGAGGGGAATATAGTTAACCTAAAACAAGCCTGACAACCCAACAACCCTAACAGGAGGGGACAGATGCAGGTGGTGCAAATGCAAAATGCTAGGGGGGTTAGGTTTGAGGTAGAGCAGATGTAGGACAAGAGCTTTGTTTACGAGGGGTCACAGTGACTGCATGTGTTACGTTTGGGGTGATAATGGAAGGCAAGGTAGAGGGGGGTGGGGAGGTTGTTTTCAGGGTGAGAGGTCACCTTGCTCTCTGACGGGGGGCTCCTCCTCCAGCTGACCTACTGGGGCAGGCCAGGGCAACTCCGACAACTCCCTCATTTCTAATAGAGGGGCAGGGAGAGTGGAGAGGGGGGGGATAAAAATGGGAGCGACAGAGTGAGAAAACAGCAGATGGGTGTTGAAGAAAGTAAACGAAAGGAAGATGTGTGAGAGAGAGAGAGAGAGAGAGAGAGAGAGAGAGAGAGAGAGAGAAGCGGTAATGATTAGAAAGTGAAGTTGAAATCAGGTGCAAGATTTTTTTTTATGTGTGTGGAGGTGAGAGTACGTCAGAAGTGAGATGTGGAGGGGGTGGAAGAAAGACGGGTCCCGTTGAGAGTTAGTGGGTGAGGCGGTTCATGTTTGTAGATGACAGGGACGTGGGTTTGGTGAAATGTAGTTAGCTATACGTCCTGTCATGAAAGAGCAGTAGTATAAGCTTTGTGGAAAACAACATAGCATTAGCGTGTGTTTACAGTATTTGAGGTAACCGTAAGACTGGAGAGGAAGCGAAGAAAATGAAACGAAAGAGGACAGGAGAAAGTCAGAGGATGCATTATTTATATAGTCAACTGAATGAATCCACTTTCTGAAATTGTATAGCAGCAGGAGGCACAATAATAAAAAATAAAAAAGTTACTTCTTGTGCGCTGCAAACCACAGTGCAGTGTGACTTAGAAGTGTGGGGGCCGGTTAATCCCCCATTCACCTACAGTATGAAAGCGGCAGAAGGTGCACCGTGAGACACAACTGAAAATAGCTCATTACCTACCATGGCAGGTCACAATCTACTGTAACAGTCATTACTGCAGTCTTACACGCACTCACACACACATACTCAGATACAATATGCAATTTTGCCACACCGAACATTCAGCTCCTGGTCACAGCGAAAACGGATTACAAAACAAATAAAAGGAAAAGAGGGGTTGACGTCTTAATGAGCTGACAAATCCAAAGACCCCCCAGGCCCCGGGACATCAAAGGCCAGTTGAATGGGCGATTTGGTGAGAGACCCGGGCTATACACACATGCCTCTCTCTCCCTCCCTGGTTAATTATTGAGGAGGTAGACACACTCCGCCACTTTTCTGTGGCACTCCATGAATTATTGATGCATGGCGCAGTACAATGGCCCCATCTGGAGCGGACCGCACCTCTGCTGAAGCCAGGATTAGAGAGCTTGGCCTGGCACCCCTCTAAGGGAGACATGCACGCAAACACCCAGGTCCACACATGGGGGCACACACACACACACACACACACACACACACACACACACACACACACACACACACACACACACACACACACACACACACACACACACACACACACACAACACACACCTGACTTCCCAAAACACCACCAGTGACACACTCCGTTGCCTTTCCGCTCACTGCCACATTGCATTTCACACCTCTAATTCTCGAGCCAAACTGAGAGATGCATGGAAAAGGGAGAGGGGGTGTAAATGAGACACACACAAAAGCAAGTGAGGGGTAACAAGAAAGGAGAGAGAGAATTGAGACACCCAAGGCAATGTATTACAGATCAGAATGTGCTTGGGCATCTGAGCAAGAGATAAGCTCAAGTTTGTGGCTTGTACATGGACATGGATGGATGGGAAAATTCCATCAGGAATCGCCTTTCAGTGACTTGTTGACGGTTGTCCCACTTAAAAAGTCATTTTGTCCAGCATTCTTGAATCTGAAAATTGTATTTTTAATAAAAAAGGTTAAAAAAAATCTGCCGAGAGGACTTTTTGTTTGGAAGTGGACATTTATGAATACACATGTTAGTGGTTGTTTCATCCATTTTATTTATCTTGATCTCAATCAGATCCGATTGGACTTAATTGAGGAAAAAAAGGCAGATCATTCACTAAACAGTGGTCTTTTGGACCAAGGGTATTGCTATCCTTCTTGTTATAGCAGGTGGTTAACTTCCTTCATCATGTATCTAAGCACTAAATCCCTCTCCGATTAGATCAGCCGAATGAAAACCGGTAGATGATTGAGTCCTAAAATCCTAAACCGGAACCTTATTGCTTCACACATATCACGATACCATTAAATCTAGTCTAGTAGATTTTCACTATAAACAATTTTCATCATCAGAAACATACCAGATTGTTGTTTTTCGCTGTGGCTTGTGTTGTGACTTGCACACAAGTAGAACACAGAACAGAGATATCGACAATCGCGTCTGGACTTCAAACACACAGAACTACAGGATAGAAGACATATGTACGTATGGCTGTATATGCTTGGGTGACTGCTCCATCTGTATATGCTCACAAAACAGCTCAGGGATTCGGTGTGACATGCTGATAAATGTGCAACACGTTGTTACCTTATGTCAGCGGAGGAACCATTCCATTCCACTATCTGTCATATATGAAATCTAGGTCAAGACATTCATTTTCACATATACTGGATGTACAGTATGTTAGTTATTCTATTTTTAGGGTAACCCACAGTGCCCCTCCTCTACCAACATAACTAGTCTACTTCAATTTCAGAGTAACTTTATTATATTATATATTATTTTCACTGCAAAAAGCTGAACATATAAAGCACGCACACACATACAAAAGCCATGCCTCAGCTGCTCACTCTTATAACAAAAGGCTGAATACCAACTTACTTAACACACACACACACACACACACACACACACACACACACACACACACACACACACGTCACTCATTCACTAGCAGGCAGCATCTGGCTTCCATTCACTTCTAATGGGAACCTGTGGATCTGTCATACATTGAAGGCTGTTAGTGTTCTGCTTTGTTCTGCAATACAAGATAATGAGACACACTAATGGTTTATGGACAAAGGTTCCCCCCATCGGTGCTCATAGCCTATATTGAGGATTTGTATTTAAAATTGACTACACTGTATTCACGATATAAGCTATAACAAAGGAGTGCGATTTTCATCTGTTCTGGCTCCCATTTGAACCCTTCTGGTGAAACAGGTGAGAGCAATTCAGTTATTAGTGGTCTGCACAAATCCCACATATGCCTGGTGCCTCAATCACCTGCTAACAATTACCAGTTATTATCTGGCAGGGAGGAATGACCAGACTGGGTTTTCCTTTCTGTGCTGCACACAGGACAAATTGTCATGAGTGACGGATAACTGACTTTTCTAGCACACCAGCTGTTTTCTGTGTCTAAAGTCGTATAGCGGAGGAGCAGAAAAAAGACAATGGAGCAGCTTCATTAGTTTCCATTAATGAAGACATCTGTTTTTCAAACAGCTCTGGCATCACATCTTCTCTCCCCCAACACAAAGACCTTCTGCCGGGCAAAATGGCTTCCACAAGGACAGACAATTAACACCTTATGCCGGTGAAGAAGAAAAAAATCAAACACGCATTCACTCAAAGATCCCCTTTGATTACATATATATCCACATCATTTTTATTTGAATCTTAAAAGAATCCTGCATTGTCTGTAAATCCATTTCCCAGACATTCTTTATTTCCATTCCCCTGTGTTTTCGTCTCTTTTGCTCTGTATTGAACATCCCTCCTTCTTTGTCAGTCCTTTCATCCATCTCTCTTTAATCGGGGCGTTTTCTCTCTTTCCATATTCCCTCGCTCCTCTCCTCTCTTGCCCTACTGTACTTCTATCATATCTTTCCCCCCCGTCTCTCACCTTGGTCGGCGAGATGGAATCACTATGGACATACATTTTCATTAATGTTTGTAAAAGGTTCACAGAGAAGGAAAAATAAAACAGTTAGTAATGGGATGGGAAAAGGAAAGAGGGCAAGAAAAGGAAATGTGATAAAGAGATAAAGGGAGCAAGGTTAAAGAAGAGAGGGAGAGCGACAAGAGTCCTTCCACTGTGCTAGTAAATCCATGAAGAGGCTGGTAAGATGCCTCCAGGGTCTGCTTAGAGCAGCAGAGAGCAGCAGTGTCACGCTAAAAATGTGACGTTTGTCTGCATGCAAGACCAATAGCCCACATATTCGGTCTCCTCCGGGGACATACACACACGCAACATAGCACAGGGAACCTTGTCCTGACCTGTCTGAGCACATGTAGGCCTATCTAGACAACCATACACAAAACATACACACTCCGGCCATCTGTCAAGGTGTCTTTGCAAGCTTTGCTTAACTTAACTTTTGCCTCTCTATGCATTAACAGAGCTAACAGTGCAATCAAATGCTCTAGTCTATGACTTGTGTTGCTGATTGCTAATTGATTAAAAAGAGCTCAGGCTCTGTGAGGCTACTAAGGAACGATGGGTGCATTAAACTAAATGCCTACGTCAGCATGCTTTCAACACACAATGACAATTCTAAGCTGCTGCTGCTTAGCACAGTAAGCATGGCCAAAACAAGCTGTGAACAGTACCAAGAAAACATGAATATTTTTTTGTTATGCATAGGAATCAAATTTATGCTTTCAGTTACAGCCATCTTCAGAATAGAATAAAGCAATTCGATTGTATATTTAGTACATTGCAACCGAAAAGGAAAATAAAATATAGGATCACAACGACGCCTCCTTTAACTTATTTTTGTGCTAAAAAAATAATTTAATGGAACTGATTAAAAAACAATTCTGTTAACCTTGTGCGTTTAAGATGCACACATTCTGGAGTCTCCCTGTACGACCCTTGTTTCCTGCAGTGGCCTAATGAGCAGCTGTACTAGAACAAGTGGAGGATAAGTGCTTTGCTCAATGGCACCATAATAGTAATTACTAGGGTTGGAAATGTTATTCCATCACCTTCCCCATCCAGATATTCAGCTCTTATCATGTTCCCACTTCACCACCTTTATATGACTTTCATCTGCATTTAATGACTCCAAGCCTGGACTATCAAACTTAAAAATATAAAAAAAAACGGAAACGCCCGTCCATCTGTCCACTGGGTGTGGAAAACTGAGATGTAATGAGGTTGTGCCTTTCATTAGTTCACTAAATGGTGCCGAATGGCTACAGGGCCAATATTTCACTGCTGGACTCTCTATTGACTTCAAGGAATTAATGACTGCTGTAATTTGAGCTGGATGGTGGTGACTGGTGACAGCTTTCTAACCTTGTAATTGAATCCCACTGGACCGGGAGGGGCGTGTCACATTTGACCCCTCACTTTACGCACTGCGAGGCTTACTCACGGCAGGCTGAACTGGGCTCCGTATCCAAGGGAAAACAAATGAGACGTTTTGGAGGAAAGCTTAGTTTACTATTTCAAAATAGCCAACGATTGCAACACCAGGCGATTACATTTAGGCTGTGAAAATCATAATTAGTATGATTCTGTAGTTGAGAAGAACCTGCATGAATGCAATGCATGAATGAACGCAAATCCACCCACTATGTGCAACAGCAATCATCTATACCCCCCCCACACACACACACACACGCCCAAACACACACACACTTATCTGCGCCAATGTTCACACAACCTCTTCTCACCCTTGAATTACGTGTCTGATAATCAGAGCTGGAAAACCTAGTTGAGGCTCGACTTGTGTGCGTGTGTGTGTGTGTGTGCGCGCCTGTGTGTGCCTGTGCGAAAGTGATGATGAGGGGCTGATGGCAGATTGCGATGCTCCCCTTAGCCCCCTGTAGCGGGTTATCTGAGCGAGAGTGTCACATCGGCAGGGAGGGAGGGCTGTGGGGACAGCCCTGTCACCGCTGCCGCACTGATGTATTATGTATATATATATATATATATATATATATATATATATATATATATATATATATATATATATATATATATATATATATACATATATACTGTATGTATGTGTGTGTGTGTGTGTGTGTGTGTGTGTGTGTGTGTTAGCGGATGACTGATTGCACCCTGCCACAGTGGCCCTGACTCCCCCTCCTCTCCCTTCGCCTCACCTTGCCACAGCCCCCGACCATTAATTCTCCTCAACGCCCCTCCCCTCTGAAGCACTGGGCCTCCACAAACATCCATTGAGCTGCCACCAACATACCATAACCCTCAGAGTCCCTTCCTATGTATCTCCAGCTAGCTTTCTCCAGAGCTTCCTCCATCCATTTTTCCCTATCCGTCGATTTCTCTTTCTCTCTCTCTCATACCTCACCCCTTTTTTTCTGCCGTCTTTCCATCTTTTCCATCTTTCTCTTTGTTTGTGTGCTCCATCCTTGTCTCTTTTTCATGCCTCACATGCCGGCCCGTGCCTAAAGCAACGCTGAGTGGGTCTGGGAATATGGATTAAACGTGAGAATGGAAAATACTGTTTGTGTTTTTACACTTCAGTGCCTTGGTCTGCTCAAACAGACAGCACGCAAGCCGAAGAGTGTTGACTTCAAATGGAAAAAAACAACAACCAAGGAGTCACACAAATCTGCCAGCCTGTACAAGTGTTTTCCTCCACTGCTTTCTCCTATGGTGCTGTAAGAGCCCCTCTGCAGGAGTGTGTGTGCTGTTTGTGGCACAAAGAGGGGAAAGCTGGAGAGGAAGAAAACGATGGATGAAAGCAAGAATGAGTGCTAAGTAGGTGAGAGGTGATATTGGCTTTTGAATTAACTGTCGTGCACCTCCCTTTGAAATCATCTTCACTCTCAAATAAGTTACGGTGTCTGTT
This sequence comes from Hyperoplus immaculatus, assembly GCA_949357725.1. Taxonomy (NCBI): domain Eukaryota; kingdom Metazoa; phylum Chordata; class Actinopteri; order Uranoscopiformes; family Ammodytidae; genus Hyperoplus; species Hyperoplus immaculatus. The sequence continues at coordinate 17,747,351 of OX442357.1, forward strand.
TCCTGCTCCTCTAGTTAATTTGATTTGAGTATGAACACGGTGTGAATGGATATGTGTGTGTGTGTGTGTGTGTGTGTGTGTGTGTGTGTGTGTGTGTGTGCAGTAGACAATGGTGTGCTGCTGACCATGACTCTTTTTATTAGCACTGGATCAGTCACGCACATGTAGGCATGTAATTAACTGAGGGGTGGGGGGGGGGCAGAGGGTGGGAAGGAGAGAAGGGGAGGAGAGCTGGAATGAAGGGGAGTGCATACAAAGCAAGGTTGATTTATTATCCCATCACCTTGACCTTGGTGACACGGAGATGCAGCTCAATTAAGCCGTCTTGGCCCGGCATGCCTTAAACTGATCCACTCCTGAATGACCTGTCGGCCTGGTTGTTTCTCTTTACCCCTCTCCCTTCAATTATATTCAACAGATAGAAGATAATTGGATGGGATGTGCCATGCAAAGCAACTTGGAAAAGGGTAGTCATTACCCCATTCATTTTTGAATAGAATGCAGATAATGAGATGATTATGAAAGAAAGCTAAACTTGCTTCTCGCGTGTTCCTCTGCAAACCTTCTCTTAACATCGTCTACTATATCCTCTCTTATGTGCACACACAGACCGTCTCCTGCAATTATATTGATCATCTCAAAGGTTGTTCTAACTATGGTCTGTCATATCTGTGAGAGCAGGGAGGTGTTTAAATGTAGTAAAAGAGACAGAAAGATAAACAGTATGTGTCATTTGAGTTGAGTCAGTGAAGGTCACTGCGCTCTACATATCTTGCAAAAAAAGGCTTTGGAGATGGGGAGTGGGGAGGGGGGGGCAGACACAACACTAAAGGTCAGGACAGTTAGAGGAGTATTTCACTGAGTACTATCAGCAGCAGAACTCTCCGTGTGCTCTCGTGAGGGGTTTGACATTTAAAACAGCACTTTTTGAGCCTTGCCTTTTTCACTAATTCTATTCAATGATTCCCTTTAGAAAAAAAGAGCACATTTAGTGGGATACTTTATTGTTGATGCTTGACACCCTGAAGCCCCAGAAGCTTTTGTCTAATACAGTAGGCGGTAAAGATCTGTTGTTTCACTCAAAGACACTTCAATACAATGGATGATTGACAAAATGGGGGCTTTAAGTGAGATGTTCAGTAAAAGCCTTTCCTGCACACTGGCTAGCCCCTCACTGAAAATGATAAAATATTATAATATTCTGGGGGAAATGAATATTAAATGAGGCTGGCAGCTGGAAGCAGGAAGAACCAACAACGATTGAGAAATGAGGTGGCTCACTGCCTCTTATAACTTGTGGACATATATGTAAAGTAGCCATTTTAAATATAAAAATCATTCCGTAGCCTCGGGTAAAAAAAAAAGAAGAAGTTTAAATTGGATTTCTGGACAATTTTGAAAACTTTCCAGAGCGGCTGCCATGATTTTTTTCAGCTGTTTGAGCAAAGAGCTGAGAAAATCCAAATGAGAGTATTCATCCAAATGTGTACATGAGGATTTCAATGATTTCACTCAGGCTGAGTTTATTAATGAAACATTTATAAAGCCTTCATGATTTGTAGATGCGGGCTTTGTCAAACTATCCTCTTTTGTTGACCTGACTGAATTTTCTTTCCAGTTACCTGCGAAAGCTTTGGAGATGTTGTCCTTCTTCCATTCCCAGGGTTGGTCATACTCGTCGGCGGGCCTCTCGTCGTCTTGTGGTAGCCTGCTGCTCTCTTTGCCCTCGTCCTGATGTTCTCCATACACCAGGCCCAGGCGCTGGCCTCGCTCGTCCTCATAAGGGGTGTCATAGAGCTGCACCCCGCCCCGCGATCGCCCCCCTCCTCCTGGCCCCCGCTGCAGCTCTGTTGATGCATATGCAAAAAAATAAAAATAAATCCTTTCTATACACACAACCCACAACACATTAGTTTTTTTTACTTTCCTGAACCGCTCTGCAAGAAAAAACAGGCAACATTGATAATATTTGCCAGTGGCGATGGGGGTTTTCCCCCGAAACACAACCCTAATATTATTCTGCACTGCTAAGTAAATCAAAAAGCCTGTTGAGAAATCTGACATGACTAGAATTAGAGGAGAGAGACAAATTATGTTTGCACAGCTTGCCGTGGGCTCAGAATCTCATATAGCGGGGGGCTTAGCGAGGCCTCTGGCTAGATGCTGAGTAGCAACACTGTAGAGTAGACAACCCCCCCCCACCCTCCTCTCTCTCTCTTGTCCACCCAGACTCCCAGCAGCAATCTAGCCCGGCTCACAACAGCATCCATACATTTCCATCACTTTCTCAGTGGGCTCCGGCCAAGAAAATGATTCCCAGCACCTGCAGTGGTTATGTGGCGGCAAATAAGGCTTTGAGATTATTGACGCCCCGAAAGAGGAGGAAATCTGATTTCTCAATGCATCAATAGGAGCCACTCAAGCTTCATTTGCTGCAGCAATCAGCAATGGCACTTGGGTAATAGTGACCTCAAAAATGTACCCTTTAAAAGAAAAAGAAAATAAGGTACAAAAGAGGAGAAAATGCATGTGTGTGTGGGGGGGGGGGTTAAAATAAAGGAGTAGGCATCTTTTATGCATACAGCCAGCAGCTCTACAAAAGGGAGGCGCACTCACGTGAGAAGGGAACAGGACTAAAACATGGAAAGGGTTTGCTGGTGAAAGGCAAGAGAAAAAACTTTAACCTTCACACGACAAGACAGACACTGCTATTGGGTGGCCCTTTTAGTCACCATGGCGACCAAGTGGAGGCCCTAGGGTATAGCCCTGAGGTTAGGAAGAAGAAGAGGAGGAGGGTGGAGGGGAATAATGGAGAGAGAGAGAGTGAAGAGAAGCAAGGAGAGGGGAAAGGAAGAGGAAAAGGAAGGGGTGATGGGAGAGAAGGACAAGGCGAAGGGAGTTTGAGAGATTGGTGGTGGCAGCAGGCTGTCTGTCATAGTTTGATGTTAAGTCATTGAGACAGAAGCACAGCGGGGCTTGAATGTTGCTCTACCTGTGTTGGTAAACCCCCATGTGTCAGCCGCAGCCTGGAGAGATGGAGATGATGAGAGCGGCGAGGTAAAAAGCAAGCGCGGAAGAAAAAAAAATTAGAAATTCAAAAGGAAAAGGAAAACATGCACAGCAATTTGACAGAGAGGTGACAAGAGTTTGAGATTGAGGGGGCATGACGATGGGGAGCGTTGGGGTGTAAATAACAAAAACTAGAAGCGCTGTTGATGGGTTTTTTTTTACTCTCAAAGTACAAACTTAAAAAAGCACACAGGTGTCTTATCGGGGCTAGTTGTTTTGCGAGAGATAATTACTATTTCGAAGTCATGTTGCCGCTCGACTGTGGGTGTGGGTGTGTGGGTTTTTTTCGAACGAGCATCAACAGACTAGAAGACAGGCACAGAGAGAGACAGCCCTGGAGTGAAAGGTCCCATTCAAAATTCAATGCTTTTGACAAATGCTCTTCCACCATCACCCGCAACAGGAATCAGCTTTATACAGCTGCAGCGTGGAAAACCCATGCTCCTTTTTTAAGGTTTTTTCAGTTGAGCATAGGGAAGGGGACAACACTCCATTCACTTCAAGCCCAATATCACGGATATAATTTGACCAACAAAACAGGCAGCAAACGTGAATGACAACAGAGAGAGAGGAAAGGACAGATTACAGAGACAGCCAGACTCCCCCTCAGGGCCGGACAAGAGCCCCTCGAGATGAAGAGAGATAGAGAAATGGAGGTAGAGGAGGAGGAGGAGGAGGAGGAGGAGGAGGGGGAGAGAGAGAGAGAGGCTTTTACACTAAATGACTGGGACAGTGCAGTGAGAGTGCAGCGGAAAAGGGGCAGACAGAGATGTAACAGGAGGAGAGACAAATGGAAAACGATAGATGTGTGCTAGATGATGTGGGAGAAAAATCACAAGGCAGGAGAATGGGTGGTCCGAGACTGGGCAGTGGATGTAATATAGACATCTCTGAGAATGGACATTGCGTGAGGCTGAGAGTCGAATGGAAGACCTCGATGAAATCAAAATGTGTTATTCTGAATTGTTAATAAGTTGTTGGCAGGTTAATGTTCAATGAATGATATTACTTCACGCTGAACTGAATAAAATATATTGTATTCATGATTGTGTGCATCTGAAATGCAATATAATACCGGACTTGATATGACTTTTATGTCAGATAAGAGGTTGACACTGTAGGATGTTCCACTTGCTCCCATATAATAGCAATTTTTTTTCTCCCTCATTTACAACATACATGGACTCCAGTTATATAGCGCTTTTCCCTGTTTTTTCATAGACCCAAGGTGCTTTACATTGTTTTGTACACATTCACCCAATCACATACACAGATAACATCAGCTAACACGCAGGGTGCAAGCTAACTATCGGAAGCAATTAAGGGTTCAGTGTCTTGCCCAGGGACACTTCAACATGTGGCAGGGAGACGGGGGATCAAACCACCGACCTATACTAAAATGTATTTAAAAAAAAGGAAGCTGGAAACAGAAAGTGAATTAAACTGAAGCACCATGCCGTAATAAAAACAATGTGTCTCCCTGGATACTGACTGATGGACAATATAATGTATATTATCCACTGACCTGTTATGACTCTCTGGGCCTCATACGGTTCCATGTAGCCATTGTTCTCACAAGGAACCGGTCCCAGATCTGGTTCCGGCCTGTGGTCCAAGCGAACGTCGAATGGGTCAGAATAATCCGTTTCACCAGCCAACGGAGCAGACGGCACCACCTAGAAGGACAAAGCCCACACACACACACACACACACACACACACACACACACATACACACACAAACACACACACACAAAAGACAAATTGGCTTTTGTTGCAGACCATTACTTTGTCCCCCCCTTGGAGGAAACACATCTCCAGAGTATTTTTGACTTTAATAATAAATACAAATCCAATTTTTTTAAAGTTATACCTCGCAGGCACTAGTTCCATAATGAGGCTATAATGAGTTTCAGCAAGTTTTCATATCAGCATTTTGTAAAAGCTGCACACCCCACACTTGAAACACTTGAATTAAAATTGCCTCAGACAAAAATGTATTCCGATAATTAGAAGGATTCAGTCTGTAACACATGTACGATTGGTTAAAAAGAAGGAGTGTTGCACAGACAATAGCTCATCAAGAGCCGAGATGGAAGCAGCAGCCAGCAGCACCTTTAACAAGCAATCACATCCTGACCGAATGGCACGTTAAATATATGTTTGGTTACAGACACAACAGTTTTGGAGCCTTCATCCAGACACTAATTTGTACTTTTACTGTGCCACATCACACGACCACATCAATTATATCTAAACTATAGTTCCCTCTGTAAACCCCTTTAAAAAAGAAAATATATTGTATGTTTGTTGCTACATTCAGTCAACATGCAATTCCAGACAGAAATTGTCCTGTCTTCGGATGGTGTGGGGCTTTTTTGGCAGTTGGAAGAAAGAACAGAGAGTGAAGAGGGTGCTGTTTGGTTGGCTGGCTGGGAGCATTTGTTCCTTTATGCAAGCACAGGAAAAAAACAGTGGTCAGCTGGCCAACTGACAGCTTCAAAGGCAGCCATATGGTCACACACATAAACACAGACACGTGCACATACCTTCAAACAAAAGGAAAGTGCTCTCTTCCTACCTCTCTCTCTCTGACAAAGAAAATTACTGTAGCCGGGCTCACTTCTCAAATTCCTGTTAATGATGCACG